>JAYXIM010050556.1:0-23288 GCA_037575425.1 Anastrepha fraterculus | reverse complement strand
AACTGAATATTTATTGGCAACAAATCACTACCTGACAACTGGTTTTCTTTTCAATGTCAACTTATGCCCAGCTGAGTCACTAGCTTGAACTATTCTCCAATTTTGAGTCCATTTATGTATTCTCCGCATACGCTGACAGACTTTCGCTCTATCCAAGTATGTGGCTTCAACGATTGCCACAGTGCTAAAAGTGCCATTCCAAACGCTCGTTTATTCCCATGGTCAATGTCTGCAAAAATTGGCAGTAATCGTTTAACTTGAACTTAGCCGTTAAATAAAACATTCGTAAAAGGAATACCCAACGAATTACAAAACTATAAAAAGAAAACATTCAAATCAAAATCAACTGTTATTTTCGTTTCGCAACTTGTAACACAGCACCGCACACGTTTTACCAGTTTAGCCGCCATGTCATAAACTCAAATAAATTCCCACACACTTACATATGAATGTACAGTTTTTAGCACGTGCGCTTACATACAACCATTTTAGAATAAGTGATAAATAAGGTGTCTGTTTAGGTTGTTCTGTCCTTGAGATGCTTAAATTATTAGAGACAAACTTAGAATGAAGAAAACGAAGTGCAGAGCAGGTCAGCTGTCGGCTCTTTTAAGAGAAACTTCTGAGAGTCCTATGCTTTACAAATCTTTAGCAATAAAATTCCTCTAACAGACTCACAGAAGGCAGCTTAGAGCTGAAATTTTGGACAATTTAATTCGTCTTATAATTAAACTAATTAAGATTATTATTACTAATCTGACCCAAGCGGCAAGCCATTGGGCCATTTATTACACTTTCTCGGTTCTTGACACAGCAGTAATTTGTGAAGACAAATATTGTGGCAACTCAGAAGTACAAGCGCATGTCCAGCCCTCCTCTTAAGTTTCCTCAACGTGCATGTTTCTCTGGTTAAAGCTTTTCTTGGCCAAATGAGCTCACAGTATTAAGTGTTTCCCGCCCCATGGCCGCTCTGCGCTTCTCACATAATTTTACATCTCCACTATCTGCTTCTTCGCTCCTTACACATGCAATAATTATGCTAACAGTTGTAAGTTTTATGGTTTATGTCACTTCTGTTGATCTTTGTAGGGTTGTGTGAGTATGGGTGAGTTTGGTTAAAATTGCCAAAAGCATTGCGGTCGCTGTAGCTTCTCTTCTACATATATTCGCCCGTATATTGTTTTTATATGGTTTTATTGCGGGTAGTAAAATTTACAAAATTATGGATACTTATGTGGTTAGACGCACACACGCACGAAGCGCAGCAGCGCAGCAGAGACGTGCGAATGCCTCGAGTCAAAGGTGTTGAGGCGCCTGCTCTTCATTATTGTGTCAACAAGTAAATGTATGTTTGTATGCCACATAAAATGCATGCGAAAAGGGCACACCCCTAACTTCGCACTTGTGCAGATTTCAGTTCAAATGCCGGGTAGTTGTAACATGAGCAACTTTATGGCAAAACAAGAAAACAAAAACAACAACAAACACACCACAAACATGACCATAAATCTCTAATTTAACTGTTCGCACATAAACATCCCCCAACATAAGAAAGAAGTTTTATTTGAGCGTAGAGTTTACATTTTTATTTTAAACTATAAAACTTTACGCTTAAAAGCAATTTTTCTCTTCATATCAGAATGTGTTGTGTTTCAGATTTCTTCCATATGATTTAACAAAATTTAAGTGCCACTCAAAAGAGTTTAACAACTGCCTCGTTCACGAATGAATTATGTAGGAAGTTGTGTCTGATAAATCAAAAAATAAAAACTAGGTGAATATTACAGGGCTCTATATTTTCAGCTGATTGGGTTGGTGCGTGAGTACCATGCGAAAGTGCGTAAGTTCGAATCTCCGGGCTTTAAACAGCAAAATCTCTTAAAAAACTTGTTTCTAATAGTAATCTCCACTCAGCAGACAAAGGCAAACGACCGAGTGCATTTCTGCCATGAAAAGCTCCTAATAAAAAATATCTGCCGCTCGGAGTTGGCTTAAAACTGCAGTTTCTTCCATTTGTTGAACAACATCAAGACGCACACCGCAAATAGGAGCCCAAACACCTAACAAAAGCATACCCGCCAATTATTAATTTTTAATTTTTTCAGTTCCTCTTTTTAGATATAAAAACTTTAATAAAAACTGGTTTGGTCGTAGGAGCCCAGTTCAACTTAAGACTTTTAACTGATTAATTAATTAATCCAAAATTGATATTTATAAATTAATTTTATTTTTTGTCTATTTAGTTTATGAAAAAATAGTTTCTTACAGATTTATTTATTTATATTTTTTTTTTGTTGAAACATAACAAAAAATAAAACGACTTAGCCGTCCATAGTGTAGGTATACTGCTTCTCTAAGTGCTGAAGCTGCCGGGTTTATGCACTCTTTCAGGCTTTTTTCATCCTTTGTGGAAAGGCAGGCGTGCGATGACTTACGTTAAAATAATGGAAAGCGTGCAAAGAATTACAGGAAAATTTGTAACCGGCGCTATGAGCACAACTCCAACAGCGGCAATAGAAAGAATTCTCAACCGGCATCTAATCAAATTAGTAGTAAGAAACTAAGGCAAAAGACCTGCCCTAAAACTGAAGATGTCAGGAAAATTCTCACAGAGTCTTTCTGGTTACAGAAACATTCTGGACTCAAACGAAAGGTAAGGCTTCGTAATTTCACGAGTTAAATTTGACAGAAACCCTATCGTTATTGTAGATCAAAATGGATGACGGAAAGGTTTGAATCCACATGCTCCTCATACAATTTCTTTACAGATGGGTCCTCAATGGCAGAAGGAGTAGGAGCGGAGGTCTTTTGACCACAATTTCTAATCTCCAAAAGTGTGTTAAACTCCCTAATTACTGTAGTATATTTCAAGCTGAATTCTATGTCGTAACAAAAACAGCTAGTTTTGACTTTGGAATTACCCCTTTTAATACTTCGAAAAAAATTTCATTTAATAAAATGATTTCATTGATAGCCAAGTGGCGATTAAACCAACTATGGCTCCTTGGACTAACTCGGATTGTGTTCAATAGTGGACATACCTATTGACGCGATACCAAGACACAAAGGAATAGAGAGAAATGAGAAAGCCGATGAGCTCGCTAAGGCACGTATTCACTTGCCGAGATTGAGCACGTCGAGATTGAACTCAACTCGCACAAAACTGCCAAAATTATGCTAAGGACTTGGAATACGAAAACTGCAAAATTTATTTTTTCACTGTCTAGCAAAGACTGCAAAATATTGGTTGGAGTACTGACGAGACACTGTCTTACCGCACAGCTCATAGCCAAAATGGAATTAGTCTAGAGCGATACACATGCAACGAAGCGAGTGCTAGGGGTACTTTGGAGCTCCTACTTTTCCACTACCCTGCTCTTCGTAAGACTAGACAAATGTGCGTAGAATCAACGAATTTTTTATTATTGAAGGACATTGCTAACAAACGGCTGAACGGTTTGTTAAATCGAACAGCGAAGACGAGTTTACAAATACATAGCAATGGTAACACAATGGACCCTAGAGGTCTATGTGAGATCTTTTTGCAGATCAGCCAACACTACCTAACCAAACCTAAAGGACAATTTCGTTTTCACAATAATATTTTGAACTAGGTTTTTATATTTAGCCGATGTCCAATTCAATTTAGTTCTTCCATAGCTTCATCTTTGAATTAGCTGTATTGCTTAGTCCTTAATAGTGTTGCGGCTGAGCATACCCTTCAATCAGTGTTGTACGTCTCGCTGTTATAAAACCTACGGTTTTGATCCTATATATACCAAAGTATCAAAGCTGCCGCACACCTTTTGTATTTCCTTTTACCAAAACCGAAAATGCAGTACTTATTTAAGAAACGCTTAATGCTTTACGAGCAACTTTCAACATTAAATTCATTGTTGAACTCATTTACATGACAAACTTATTTGCTTAAGTACTTATGTGCGTAGTAGTTATGTTAGTATGCGCATCCTTTAAGCTAATGCGTGTCTCATGTTAGAGCATAACACTTCACTTTATCACATTTGCATCTCTAAGCAACAACAGCAACAACACGCAGAGCCACAAAGCTTGACAAGTTTAATTACACCGAAACGCCATTGCACGCACGCACGCACGCACGCACGCCCTAGGTAAGTGAATTTTGTATGTACACTAAACGGTAAGACTCTGTCCACATGTGGCTGCTAATTGAATAAAGAATAATAAAACAATTATTTCAATTTGAATATTTATCGTTACTTTATAGCTTATTTTGCTCGAAGGACGCATTTCTCCTGAAGCCATTGACCGAATTCTTATTTAATTTGTGTTTAGTTTTCATTGCTGTTGCGGAAATATTTTTGTTGATGGGTTAATGAAAAACTTGTTGCAATCGATTCATTTATATTGTAAATATCTTCGACCAGCCAAATCCGACTAACTGTGATATTCCTCTTTCTAAAATAGAATTGCCGCGCTCTGGAATAAGCGTTTTGGGTGGTGGAGTAGCTGGAAAGTTGATATAAAAACTATGATCATATTTCTTCTGTAGGGAATCGATTTTGAAGGATATACAAAAATAACGACGCAGGTTAGAAGTAAATTGGGCTTTACGTGGTTTTGTTGTTTTAATGCCTAGGCTTTACTAAACAAATTTTAAGATTTAAAATTTTAAATTTTAAAAATTTCAAATAAAGTATTATAGTTTTTACATTCTTCTTTTGCTCCTTGATTGGTGCGATAACCCCTACGCGATTTGGCCGAGTTTAACAAAGTGTGCCAGTCGTTTCTTTTCCGTGCTAACCGGCGCCATTTGGAAACACTAAATGAAGCCAAGCCCTTCTGCACCTGATCTTTCGAACGCAGAAGAGGTCTTCGTCTTCCTCTGCTCCGCCAGCTGCTACCCCATCGAATGCTTTCCGAGCCAGAGCGTTTGTGTCAATTCGGATGACATGACCTAACCAGTCGAGCCGCAGGATCTTCTTTCTTGATTCAAGCTCTTATAGATTCATCACCTGAGATACTCGCCGTCACCAACGTGCAAAGGTCCAAAAAATTTCCGCAGGATCCTTTTCTCAAACACTCCAAGTGACACCTCATCGGACATTGTCATCGTCAAAGCATCTTTGCCATAGGATGGAACAGGCATGATAAGAACCTGTTATGTGTTAGTTTTGTTCGTCGAGAAGGGACTTTACTACTCAGTTGGCTACTTAGTCCACTTGTGTGCAAGAGAGATTATTCGTTGGATTTCAAGACTGGCATTGTTATCGTCGTTAATGCTGGTTCCTAAATAGACGAAGCCGTGGGTGCCGATACGCGAGTGTGCCGACTGTTTGTTTGATGATAGGAGGTACTTCGTTTTGTCCTCGTTCACCAGCAGACTCATTCACTTTGCTTGTTCGATGATATCAATTTCATCAGCATACGCCAACAATTTTACGCTCTTGTAATAAATAATGCGTGAGCTATTACGTTCTGCGATTATTACGAATTACGATAAACAATCCAATCTGCTGGAGAAAGTCACTAGGTGCATAATGGTTAATGCTGCTATAAACGCAGGTGTAGTAAAAAAGTGAGAACTCCGATCTCTCAGTTAGCAGGTCTCTCAATTAGTCATTAGTTGGGCAATCATCTACTTTCTTCTTCCTTCTTACACCTTTTTCAGTTGCTGTTTTGGTTTTTTCCTCTGATTTTTTCTCGGTATATCACCACGATGGACGAATTTGATTCTTTGTCTAGGTAGGTTCTCGTCTAGGCAGCCATTTATCCTGACCTAACGTAACCTAAGCTCTGCGACTCGAACGATCTTTGTCAGCATCAGGCTAAAATAAGTTGAGAAAAAGAGTTTTTTAAATTGAGCAGTAAAAACCCCTCGTAAGGTAAGTTAATGAAATTAAAGGACGCAATACCATTTTCAAAGAACTGCGCAATTCAGAATCAACTCAAAATTTAAAAGTACGCTTACTTGAAACTGTGTTGTCGGTTAAAGCCACAAGAAAAACTGAAGAATGCTTCCACTCCCTGTGCGAAATCGATTTTCCTACTGGCTAGCCAAGCGCGTATTTTATGCGTATATGTGTGCGTTAATGTCTTGCAAGTGTAAGACATTTTGTCATCGCATGCGTTACTGCACTTCCGCATTAGTCGCCACACCAAGCGTAACAAGAGTAACCCAGCAGTCAAACCTGTTAGTTCTCAACTGTTTTAATACCAGTTCGCTTTGCTGCTAAATAGTACTTTTGTCTTCTACCTTTTTCCCATATTTATCAGGATAATAACGGTAGATAAATTAGTTCATATAAAGACCGAAAAATACTAGTAGAATTTATTCCCAAAGTCACCAGTTTCGGACTATTTGAAATTTATATTTTTTTATAAAATTTTTATTTAAATTTTATGTTCGTCTTTATATGATTTAATTTATAAAAATTGTACACAACATGGAATTTGAAATTAAATTTCAATAAAATTTTTATTTTAAATACTCTTTTATCTTACCGTCTGCCTGTCCTTTCATTACACGAATAGCTCTTTAAATAACGATAGATTTGATATTTGGTATTTCATGTGCTGAGGATTGACCCCATTAGCATTTATGTATCTGTTCATCTAATCCTAATAAGGCGTCCATGCTTTACGTTCGAAAAATTCTTGCTTAATAGTGAAATATTTATTTTGCCTACATATCTCTAATTTGCCATTTTTCAACTGGTACTCTTCTAGTCACTTTCGAACTAGTGTGACTTCTTTCATCGAATGCCAGTTCATGAACCAGAACATGAGCTGTGTTTGTCTTTTTACTGCAGGGCAGCAGTGTAAGCTTCTTGCGTAAGATTTGTTATTATTGTGCTTGGATAGTTGTAAATGTTGCTGCTACAAGAAATCTACAAATTTTCTGCCTCCCAATATGCCCTGTAAGTACGTCTAGCTTTGCATCAAGAAATCTCATATAAACATGCACAACTACATGCATACATATATACACACATACATGCATTAACTGGGGGTAGTGAACTTCTTAAGCCACTTAACCACTTCTGCCTTCAAGAGGCTCTTGTCTTGTCTTGTCTTCTCTCAACGCTTGTGTTTCTTCTGTTGAATTGTTTTTGAAATGCTTTGTGGTTTTATTGTTGTTTGTTGGCGTTGGCTCAAATGTACTACAGCTTTGTAGAGATTCCTTAAAGAAGCACAGGCAGGCACGCAAGCATTATAAAGGTATTGTAAGCATTTGTATGTGTGTAGGTGTAGAATATCGCTTGAAATATAATTATGAGTTCCATTGCTGAATTTAACGCTCTAATCGACCTCTTTGAGCAGTCAACCCTTTTACTTAATCGCAGTTACACTTTTAGTGCATTTCTAAGCTTCTTTTAGACTTAAACTGCTTTTACGTTTATTACCATAGGTTGTGCTTGATTTGTTTTTTCTTTTTTAGTAAATAGCTGCCTTGGCTGACTGCGATTTTGCGTAAGAGATCGAAATAAGCAAAGAGGGTGATTTTGTCACCAACTTCTGAAGCCGAATAGATCATATTACAGATAATACATATGCGCAACACCGTCAGGAAATAAATTATTAAACTGAAACAGAATTCCTAGTCACTTCAAACTTGTACTTTACTGTACTGGAATTAAATAATAAAAAAAAGTTTGAAATTTTGATGAAAATTTGTCGAATTTTTCAAATCTTGTACAAAGTTTAAAACCATGATTTACATATATAACATTTTTTGTAGAATAAACTACATTTACATAAAATATATCTATACTTATAGAGTAAATACCTACGCTGCCACCTGACGCCGGACGGAGGAGTTTCTGATAAGCTACTTTTACTCAGCAGAGTAGACTCAATACTTTTAACTGTTTACTTTTCAGGTCACTGTAGTCTCAGATATCTTTCATTTAAACGAAATTCTGAAAATTCAGAACATATTTCTTGTAAATGTCTTGCATTAAGCAGAAAAGGGCTACACTATCTTAGTGCCATTAAATTATGGAAAATATGACAGTAGCCTACTACTAATAATAATACGCTGCGATCTGAAACGTATTTTGCCTTACTGATAAGTTTAATCACTGCTAAGACACCCTGCACTTTAGAGAATGTTCCAAAATTGTGTTTTTTTACAAAAGCATTGCAGACATAAGCCGACGTAAACATCCATGAGCCTCATAAACCGCGCAGTTAACTCTGTCTTGCATAAACTAGACAAAGGAGGGAAACTGATGAATTTGAGGGTGAACGAGACCGGGACGGAGTACCTTCTGCCGACAAATAGGCTACGTACATCAGTACTCATATAACTATTAACAGTTATAATTTCGAAGTAGTAATTCGGTTTTTAGTAACCAGTATGAATAACAGTGTGATTCCTGGTCATAGGAACATACGGGGTAATGTGATAGTGGATGAGCTAGAAAGGAAAGGTTCGACACTAGACATAGCAGAGGCGGTGGCAGTCTCCACCCCACTGAACACAATAAAAGCATCCATTGCTTCACACTATCATGATTTAGCTGAAAGAAGATACAAGCAAATAACTACCTGCACTACAACAAAAAGCACATGGTCGTCGAACAAAATCCAAAGGACGAATCACCTGTTAGGATGTTCTCGACCAAATATTTCACGCATTACTGCAACCCTTACAGGTCATTGGAAAGTAGCGGATCATACAGCCAGGCTCAACCTCCCCTTCAATCCAATCTGCAGAAGCTGTCTAGCGGAACGGGTGAAGGAAAGTCGTTTCCACTACTTATGTGACTCTCCAGGGCTAGCTAGGGCACGACTTCGCTTCTTCGGTAAACATTTCTTACAGCAAATTAATAAGATCTCAGACATCGAGATAAAGAATTTGCTACTATACTTGGACCTCCCAAAACGGGTCTGATTTAGACACACAAAAACAAAAAAAACCATCATCACACGAGGGCAGTGGTAGTAAAACGGTGCTGGCCACTAATTAATATTATTTCAGTGGAAATACCCAACCACTTCAACAAAAACAACAACAACAACATGAATAACAGTAATAATGTCAGCCTTGAAAGACAGCAGAAGTAGAAAAGGGCCCTGTCGTCGAACAAACCCACACTCAATAAATCTTTAATATTGCCTGTCTTATTGTTGAGCGAAAAACTTAAGCGATGGCAACACCTGATGAGGTGGCCCTTAGAGTATTCGTGAGAAAGATGATATGGAAGATTTGTAGACTTGTGTGCGTTCGTGGCGGTGAATATTGCATCCAAAGGAACGACGTAGACACAGCACAGCGAGTAAAGATCCAGCTTTACAAATACAAGCTATTCAAATTGGTAACATACTTTATGACCAGAAAGTACCAGCAATGTTTAAATGAAACAAAACAGAAGTAAATTTACTTTCTTCTTCAAAATATGACCCGTCTGACCTAACACACATATGCTAACGTTTAACCTAGTCCTCCATGCACCGCTGGTAAGCCGACGAAGCGATGGCCTTCAGCTTCCCTTTGATCACCTCTATCTACTGAAATCTCCTTCCACGAAGTGGTGACTTCAACTTGGGAAACAAAAAGAACTCACAAGGGGCCGTATCAGGTGAATACGGGGCTTTTCTAAAAATTCTAAGTAAAAAGTTTGAAATGTTGATGAAAATTTCGTGAATGTTATACAAACTCTGAAATTTTGCTTTAGATGGTAGTTATTGTAGCATAAGCTACATTTCTCACAAAAATCAAGGGAACAGTAAAATTTCCTAAATTTCTTACTAATTTTTGAAAAGCTGTATCTCAGGGAAAACTGGTCGCTTTAAACTTCTATTTTTAGAAATCTTTAAGCAACATGTTTTTTATTTAACGGTTATTTTGTAAGCGTCAGTTAAAGGGCGACACAAAAATTTTCGAAACTTTTTCCTTTTTTATTTTGATTGCATGGGCTTGGCAAAATTTTTCCGACTAAAACTAGCCATACAGTCAACTAGCTTGGTTATTTAGCTTCAATTTGCGTTTTCTGAATTCTCGCTACAATCATTTCTCTCTGAGATATCCGCATTTTACGAAAAAATACCATTTTTTTATCATTGATATATCAGTAACTATTAACCCCACAAGAAATGGGACAATGGTTCTGGAAAGATTAATTTTTTGAAAAAAAAATTGTCTTTACCCTTAACGTTGGTTTGAAGTGAACTCAAAAAAACGCCTTTTTACCGTTTTTCAGAGAATCTATCGCTCGCTTACAAATATTTATGTGGGGACATATGTTTCCAGGGAGTTTTACAGTTTAATATTCCGCTAATAACCCTGTCCATCAAGCCGTTTTTCCGGACCGATTGATCGAAGGATTAAAGGAACATGTGCATTGATTTTAAACATTGGCTAAACATTATTACATAAAATTGAAAAAACATTTTTTTCAACTTTTTTCGCATTTTTGCATAAGAATTTCCCTCCGATTTTCTTGCAGAGGCACACAGACAGACTCCGAAGACTGTTTGTTATCCAAATCTGTGCACCTACAAACACCCAAAACAATATATTATTATATATCATCATATATAAAATGTTACCGCAAGTAAATCAATGGATAGTGAATGAGTTTGTAACCAGTTCAGCAGCAGTTCTCTTCATTATTTTTATTTCTTTCGCTGCAAAGACAGAAATAGCCACTTTGAAAAATGCAAATGTAACAAAAGGAACCACATAAAGTTCAACGCTGCTCATGCTAAGCTCAACCAAGAGTCACAACCACAAGTGCACATATATGTTAAGTAAAAAAACATATGGCACTAAAAGTGGTACATGGCGAATGAGTAACTTGAACTAAACTTTTGGCAGATAATTCTGTAAGTACTAGTAAAAACTGTAATAACATGAAGGAAAACTTTATATGGCTCTGTAGTAAGTTGGTTTTGTGGCTTGTGGATTTGTAGCTGGCATTAAATATTACTCAAACGGGCAAAGGGCACCAATAAACAAATGTCCCATCTATTGCAAGTGCCTATAATGGATTAATGCCGCATTCGTGGCTACCGTTTTTGCATGCATTTCCTCTTCGAACTTGCAATGCAACAGTTTGGTAGGAAAAAAATGTAGAGTCATTTAATAAATTGAAAATTCGTGGCACAAATGCCAAAATATTTATTTAAAGTTTTTTTCTTGTCCATCTAAAAGAAATGAAAATGAAAATCGAATAAAAATACAAAAACTATCCGAAGTAAAAACACTACGCGTTTCAACTGATGGCTGGCCTTCCAGCTCCGCTCCACTGCACGCTGTTTTAATCTCATCTAGCACAATCAGTGCACTTGCATTTGCGCTGTCGCCTCCAGGCTTGGCGCATCACACGTAACACAGACGGCGAACGTGGCGACGCAGGTGTGAGAGGCGCTGCAGCTATAAGTCGTTGACCTCTTTTGGCAAACGAGCCAATCAGACGAACACAAATACAAACATAGACTTCAACACAAGCCCAAACAAAGGTACTTAAGTGTACGTGATAACTTTGCCCACCGCATTCCGGCAGATAACAAAGTTCCAGCCGCAAATGTTGGCCAACAGCAACTTTTCAATCCGTTCCATTCCATTCCTGTAGAGCCATCACAGTCTGTACGTCTGGCTGTTTTTCGCCACTCGACCTCTCATGCCACAGGCTGCCCTCGCGTGTGAACACAGTGTCACAGTTGGCTGACACTAATGCCACACGCTTCCCTTCGGCTGCTGGGCGCACCATCAGTTCTTCGCTGTACTTAAGCGGTGTTGAGACAAGTGTTATTTTTCGTTTTTCTTAGATTATTTTTTTTAATTTTTTTTCTTGACGTTTTCAGGCGGATGCGCTTGCTACGTTTTGTTGTTGGCAGTAAAAGCTGACGCCACCACTGACAGCTGACTAATTGGCAATTTTGTCACTCAACCACTCGCGCCACTTACTCACCGAGAATCAAGCGAAGCGAAACGTTCGCATTGCACTATAACAACAAGAACAAGAACAACAGTATCAGCGCTCAATAGTCGCTCTGTCCACCACCAATCAACCAGTGGCGACAAACAAGCAAGCAAACCAGCCAGCTTTTGAAGCTGCGTCGTAAAAGTAGTGTAAACGGAAGATGGCACGTGCCGCTAGATGCTGCTGCACGCTTCGACAGGTTGTGAATATTGCGCTTTCATGAAGTGAGTGCGACCATTTTGAGTGGCACTAAGCTGACAACTTCGAGAACCTTTAAAAATTCTTTCATATTGTTAAATAAAAATTTCCTCTTTTCCACTTGCATTATAAAAGATTCAGCTCGATGTGGCACGCTGTTGGTAATAAGTTCGAATCAGTGGGAAATTTAAAAATTAAAAAAAAAAACGAGTTCTTAATTTAAGTTGGAATAAGTCATGAAATGAAAGAAACATTATCAAAAATTCATGAATTTGAAGTGCGCAGAGAATGAAGGCCTTCACTAAGTGATAAGCGAAGGAAAGACAGTTTTTTTTTTGTGCGAAAGTTTGTTCTGATTGAGCTGTGTATTGAGTAAATCACTACCCTACATGCGACATTTATTGATTATGAAAAAGCGTTTCAGAGAATACACATGGAAAGCCTCAGCGAGGTTGGAATGCCACAGAAAGCCTCACACATGAAAGCTCTAGCAGGAACAGCCATATTTGGATACTCTAAATAAATGATTTTTTAATAACAGGTGTTATTTTGATATTCAAAGAACAATGCTATTTTTTAATATAAATGATCGGATGTTTATTTCATTATAAAGAGAAAGTTATAGTATGCCGTTAATAGTGGAAAATAACATCAGGCAAATGATCACCATGACCACGCTTACGGAACAATATACAAAGTGGCTGCCCTATGTCTTCGATAGCCTCACGAACTCCATCTTTGAGGTCTTGAATCGATCCTGAGCTGTTGGCGTAGACCTTTTCTTTCACGTGGCCTCAAAGAAAAAAGTCACAAGGTGTTGTGATTACCGTAATCTAGTTACCTGTAATACCTGTTGCTTGGAAAACTCTTTAGTTGGTAACATTGGCATTGTTGAAGGGAATGAGACACTCGCAAAAGGTTCAAAGACAATCTGCAGGGTAGACAAAAAATCACTATCATCCTGGCAGAAGAAGTGTAAAACCTCCTAAAGAAATACAGCGGAGTAATCCGATAGATTTAAAGCACTTCAGTAAACCGAACATGCTCTAAAAATTGCAAGAGCTTACATCAAAATAACACGAAAATTGTCAAAAAGGGAGTTCACTAAAGCTGAAAAAACATGGAAGTCCGCAAATTTTACAGAGTAAAGAATGAAGCAAGGCTCATTATAAACAGATGATCAAATTTTACAGAGTAAAGAATGAAGCAAGGCTCATTATAAACAGATGATCAAATGCAAAAAAAATACTGAGGGGGCACGTAATAATGGACGGCATTATGAATTCTTTCATTGTTTTAGTTTCTAAGTTTCAGAATAGCTTAAGCTATATTACAGCTGTATTAATGGTATTAATGTTCCGTGGACTTATCCTTTAGAAAAGAAAGAAATTTCAATTAAAGCTAAATGGCAACTCGTTCATGCATTTTGTCATTCAATACAGTCTTACAGTCACACGCAGCAAAGGTGTGGGGTTTGGGTGGCTTGAAGCAGTTGATATAGAGCAAAAGTTAATTTTTAAAGCGAATTATGAAGCTAACAAAACATATACCTACGTACATACTTTTCTTAGAAACCAGCATACAATAAAATCATATTAAAGGCATGAGATTTGTTCCTTAAATATATGCACAGAATTTTGTGTATGTACTCAGAGAAGTGGATGCCACATCATCTGTCAAAAATTGTTATAAAGAAAGAAGTCCTCTGGATTAGAGGCTTAAAGAGGCTTCCTTAGAACTTAAACGATGTCATCTGGCGAATAGATAAGTTACAGTCAGAAATCTGGTTAGAAGATGCAAAATTGCTTTTAAAAAACCACAACCAGGCAAGGGTTAATGCGTACATAAAGTCTTAAGTACTAGTAGGATATGGAATTTGAGTGGTTGTTGTTGTTGAAGCGGCATAAACATTTCACATACATATACCGGGATGCTGCTGAAAAGACAGTCCTTGGTCGGATATAAATGCGAGTCGTTTCGGTTACGTAAAACCGACTGTCGTGGAACGAATTTGACTGGTCAAATGTATGGTTCATTTATGACATGAGATTACATGGTAATTTTAAATAACAACAGCTTTGACACTACAAACTATAAAATAAAACTTGTTCAATTTGTAATTTAGGCGAGCGTGAAAACGTAGCACAGTCAGTGGCATGCTGTCCAATATTAAGAGAATATAAAAAAGCCTTTTTCGAAAAATTTACCTTGAATGATTTGAAACTGATTAAGATCCTCAATGGGGAAAATGGTCATCGGGATAAACTTTTGCATTTTATTAAATATGCGTTTAGCTACAGAGATTACTTAGTGAAACTAAACAAATAACTGGTGTTAAAAACGGAAAACCGGATAATTGTTGTGCAGGAGAAATAAATCGACAGACAGTTCATTACGTTGTCGTCTATTTATTTTAAATGTTTTTTTTAATACTATTAATACTATTTAATACTTATAATAAGTAACTATCACAATTTTGCGTATTTTATTTTTATTTCTAATAAATACTACTACTGCTACTACTACTATTGCAGCTGTACTGAAAGAATAAGAAAGTTTTTAAGAACGAGCTGAAATGAGTGAAGAAAGTTTTACCTGTCGCATTATAAAAGCTCCAGTTAATAACAAAGCAGTAATAATTTATTTCAGCCGCGTTCAGATACATGATTTTTACACTAGCAACCACAAAAGTATTAGATAACAAAGACAATACACTTGCAAACATAGTAAAAGTTATTACGAATATATTTTTCTCACTGAAAAGTTTGGGACAAATAAATAACTCATCAAAATCTTACAATTACATGACCGAACGACTTACTTCCGGAGCTTCACAAAAAACTAGGGTTGCCAACTAAATTTCTTAACTTAAATTTTCATATACTTTGAAGTATGAGAGTTTTGGGAAACTCGTCCTTATCAACACAAATTGATGGATTTCCAGTGTGAAACATAGGACCATAACGAATTTCTTCTATTTTCTATTTCGGATCTGAGCTTTCGAAATAATATTTGGCGAGAATATTTTTGAGAATTTTTCGAAGATATCTGTTTACAAAAACTTATCTTAGCCGACGTCGCATTCCACCATTCATGCCTTTGCTAAAAATTTTAGAAAGAAAATTGAGTTTAAGCCAATCATTTTTTGTTTTAAGACTAGTGTGCAATAGATGGTAATCACAACCTTTCTAGACCATCTGGACTTGTACATACAGAATCGAATACCCACAGGCAGTAATAAAGAAAGAATTTCGGAACTGCAACCGTGCACATCTAACTAACCAGTACACAAAAAAACGGATTGCATAGTTTCCAAAAACCTTTAAGCCACTTGCTTGCAATTAAAGCCGCATACAATTGAGTATCGAATCGAAGAAGCACAAAAGAGTCATTTGCATGAAAGATTAACACACCAAAGGCGGCCTTTCCTGCCCACTCATCAATCATGCACCCGTCTGCCCTTGCACGTACGCCCACATGGCCAACGGCTTGAGCTTCCTTATATGGACAGATCTACGCATGTATTCGGCATGCACGGATGTGCACACTAATCCTCAAGCGTGTTCATCCCTGCCGCACAAACGCAATTGTTGTCTATTCGAATCGGTGTGATTCACTTGATTGGCTTGCGCTGCGCTGCTTTCATGCATGTGGCATGTGGCAAGGTGGCAAGGTGGCAAGGTGGCATGTTTAGCTAGCACCGCAACGTCAAATACATTGTGAATGTGGAAATATAGATCATTGAAATGATACTTCCCATCCCCTCTCCTCCACTCGATTGAACAATCAAAGGCAACAGTAACGGCAACAGATGCACTTCTGCACAGTAATGGCGTCGGGCGTGCGAATGTAACAACGGGGCAGCTGCGGTTACCGACATACCAAATGCAGTGACGAAATGGTGCGGGTGTTGTGAAATTGAGCATGTAAAGAATTTGTTGAAAATTGGAATTGCAGATGGCAATAGATATGCAGTTTCGTGTTGCATACGCAAAGGCGCACAAGCGCATAGGTGTGGAAACGGAGAATTTATGGATATGATGGCACAGATTTGTAGCCTAAATGACAGAATTTATATGCAAGGGGAGGCGAGCGTCAGCTGTTTTAGGTTTATAAGAGCTTAGCGGCAATGCAACTTTGCGATTCGGACCAGCAGTTAAGGCGATCGTTTTGTGTGCTGCTAAAGCACTTTTTATTGACGGCTTGCGGACAAGAGAAAAAACGAAGAGTTTGTTGAATGCGCATGGCTAGTAGAACCAC
The DNA here is from genome assembly GCA_037575425.1 of Anastrepha fraterculus. NCBI lineage: Eukaryota > Metazoa > Arthropoda > Insecta > Diptera > Tephritidae > Anastrepha > Anastrepha fraterculus. Next base: position 6,918 of record JAYXIM010050556.1, on the reverse strand, counting down.
TGTAGTAACCGCAAATGCATAAGTATTTAAATTACATACGAAAGTGGTGATATAAAAGCAAAGTCATATTGAAAATTTTCGACTAGATTTTTTTTCAATTAATTTTTGTTATTTTTTTATTAAAAAAATATATATTTCGTTCCCCAATAAAATCACATAAATCCAAGTTTCAAATACTGTGCAACATTTTTAATATTCCACCTATTTTTATCATATTTTTCACACTTTTTATTCAGAATTTATTTAAAAATTTTAAGAACATAGTTTTATAACTTTAAAATTTGAGTACAACAAAGTGCAAGTTTGAAGTTGTTGGATACTAGATAATTTTTCCTTGATTGTGTTGCTCCATATAATGAATGCACAAACTTTTTGTGTATGGAGAAATCATCGAGAATTGTGCGACAATTCTTATTTGCACTTTATTATATGCAAATTTAATAGTCTATAAAATTGCAGTCCCAATTTTTTTTTTTAATTCTGATTAAAAATTTGAAATTCTGTCATTTTATTATTTAGAAGGCGTATGCTAACTTAGCAAACCCTTAAAAAAAATTAATAAATAATTAGCGCGTGCAGCCTCTCCTCCTATTTGCGTTGTGCGTGTTGATGTTGTTCCATTATTGGAGGGGCCTACAGTTTTAAGCCGATTCGGAACGGTAAATGGTTTTTAACAGGAGCTTTTACATGTCAGAAATATACTGCCACTCTTGATTGGTAGTCATGCACCAACACATTTGGCTACGGTGGCGCATACACTAGAATAATCTTATTTGATGTTGGAGTATGCCTCCGTCATCTGGAATACGATGTATTCCTTACATTCTCTTAGAATTGAAAGAATTCAACGCAAGTTTGTTGATTTTGCTCTTCAGTCTCTACACATTGGTAGCCCCTTGCCATTCTACAGTAACAGGTGCATGCTTATCAATGTTCTATCATTTGAGATTAGACGGCTTGTTCAAAGACTAATGTTTATGTATATACGATGCAATATCCGGAACCAATGACTGTTCAGATCTACTCGGCTAAATAAGTTTTAATGTTCTTAATGGAGTACTTCGCTCTTATAGTCCTTTTTATATTGACTTGAAAACCAAAATCAGCCTTCTAGAAGTATTGCTCTTGATTTTGCGATACAAAGGTCTCCGTTTAAGTCACTCTTCTTATTCTTCCTTAGCATGTTAGTCCTGGGTGTCTCACTGCTTCCGCAACTATCTTTCTCCAGATTTCTCGATCCGCTGTCAATCGTCACAAGTTTTGTATGTTAATCCCTTTGACGTCATCGATAACCGAATCTATCCATATTTTCTTTGGTCTTCCCTTAGTTCGCTTCAAATTCGGTTGCTTCTTGAAGTCTCGTTTGAAGCTCTTTGCTCTGGCATCCTTTCTACGTGTCCAAGTCAGCGCATTCGTTGAACTTTTATGTATTTTTTCATGTTTCGCCTTTATAAGATGTTCAAGTTCTAGATTGTATCGAATACGATATGTGCCAACTGCCAACTTAATTGGCCCATATATTTTTCTCAAAATTTCTTTTCGAATGTTGCTTTTGGTTCACGTCATTCATTTTGATCGTCTAAACTTCACAGCCGTATGTTAGGATTGGGCATAGGAGCGCATGACACAAACGTAATTTTTGGCCTCTCGACAGCGCCTTAGATTTAAATAACTGTATATGTGCGGAGATGCCCTGTTTGCTGCTTGTAGTCTATCTTGTAAGCAATTGCTATGTCTTCGTTGGCGTTAAGCACCACTCCAAGGTATTTAAATTCGTCTACTGCTTCGAAACGCGCATTGCCAATAACAAGACTAGCTGGATTGTTTTTTGATTTGGTTCGCACAATTGTTACCAACTTCACACTGCTTGTATCTGTAAAACAGCTCATGAAATCAACTTCAAAATTTTTCTAATGACAGTTCAATATATTGTTTATAAGCCATCAAAAGCATTTGCGTCTCAGTTCTGTTAATTTTTTTTTTTCTGTGATGGAACTCAAACGTAATAGTGTGATTGCGTTATATTTGACTGGAAAATTACAACCAGCCATTGTTCGTGAGCTCAGTCACCTCAAAGTGAATAAAATGTTTGTGTATCGCGCTATAAACGTTACAATGATACTAGTTGCATTGCAAAACGCTATGGAGGTGGACCAAAAAAACCGTATCAACTCCAGAAATGGTTCGGAAAGTGAAGGCTCGACTTGAACGAAATCCACGTTGAGGTGTAAGCAAAAATGGCCAAAGAAATGAAAATATCGCAAGACAGCATTCGACGCCTATTGAAAAATGAGCTCAAGGTCAAGGCTTACAAGTTCCAAAAAGCAAACGATCTTTCGCCCTAACCAAACAAGTTCGGTGCGAAAGAGCAAAGTAGTTGTTGCGCTTGCACGATCGTGGCGAATTTCCTAACATTGTGTTTTCCTAAAAAAGTTATGGTGTTTTGAATAGGTACAACAGACAAATTAAATAGTCTAAACTTGTCAACACACTAAATTTCAAAATCCCTTTGTAATAAAGCGATAGTCTGAAAAGAGTTACTGAAACTAGTGACCAAACCATTATAATTCCAAATATTTCGTCAGTTTCTGTTGCAAACATTTTTCTTAATATCTAAAAAAATGCACATGAAACTTCATTAAAATATTTCGCATTCCCAGTAGCTGCCCGTATATGACATGAGCACGAAATTAATTTATTTTCCACAGTAGTTTCACTTAAATGTTGAAACAATAATCCAGCTCATATAAACTTCGCACAAAACTCTACATTTCCTCCGTCATCCAACAACCACAAACAGAAAGTGGGTTAAGTAGAAATGGCTGAGCCACTATGTACGCAGTGGTAGTTGCGGTGATACGGATGGACTGCAGGAGGTTGTCACAAGAAGGAATTTAAGGCCAACAAGTCAGCCGCACCAACGTCAACATTAAACTCCATTACGGCTATATCCTGTAGCAATAAATAAAGCAGAAATTATTGCAGTATTACAATAAGTTTATATGCATTTGTTATTGTTGGCATTAAGCGCAGACAGCAAAATAAATTCCGGGCAGCAAGAATCGGGTTGTTGCAGCAGCTCTCTTACTTACAAATATACCCGCACATATGGCACACAATTCTGAAGAATTTTTCAAGCGGAAAAACATACTTTTATTTCAGTTGTATGCTTTCTATCTTTTTTTTGTTTTTTTTTAATAAATTTTAAGCTCAAGTAAAAAGGCAAAAAACTTAATAAAATAAAGACATTTAAGTACAATAACCATTTGTCTTACGTCATTTATATTACAAATGATAGAAAGGATAGTAGGTAACTACAACAGTACCAGCATATGCACCAATGCACTCATATAGAGCTGGGCAATCAGCAGAGGCTGCAAAGAAGAATGTAAGAGAAGATAACTACAATATGTGCGTTATTGGAAATAGGTACCTCCCATGAAGCCATAAATAGGGCTCTAGCTAGGAGAGTTGACGGCTGCCGTAGCCAAATGGGTTGGTGAATGACTAACGTGAATGGGTTCGAAACCCTCGGCATGAAACTTCAAATAAAAGAAAAAAATCGGTCGTACCACGGCAAACAAAGGCAAACTTCCACGTGTATTTCTGTTATGAAAAAGTTCCTCACAAAAACCAACAGACGTTGGGAGGCCGCACAAAGCTGTAGGTCCTCGGAGAAGCCCGAATAACTAGCAAAGAAAGCGCCAATTATTCAAATGCTAAAGTGGTATTAGTAATACACTCGCTCAATAGAGGGGACATAATCCATGAGGAGAAAGGTAGAACTACCAACCCGCTCGTATAACCTGTTATATTGTGTGCTATCACCACTAATGTGGGACTTAGTTGTAGAAGAACTCTTGATGGGATTAGACAGCAACTGTTTATCATTCCAAAGCAATGTTGACGCCATAGTCATAATAAGTAGAGAGAAACTTGAAGTGATTCTACGCAACACAATTCAATTAGGTTCAAAACTAACAAGATGGAGGTGTGTTAAAGTGAGGCTGAACATAAATCCAGCAAATATTATCACCGCACCATTCACAAAGAAATGCAAACTTTAACATCTTAAACCAATGTGTTTAGATGGAATTGAGGTAGAAATGCAAAGAAATTAAAATTATTGGGTTTAAAATTTTACACAAATTACGATTGAAGAAGGCACAAAAGAACTTTTAGATCGAAGTGACAAATACCCTCATAATATAGGGGCTTCCAAAAGTGACGACTAGATTCCATTAGTGCATATTTCCTAATGTAATCTTTCACATATACAAAGTAGAAGATGTACAATTTTACACGAGAGAACGAGACGTAGGAATTATTAAAATGTATGATCAAAATGGTCGATCTTTAAGAACAACATATCGCAAAATTAATTAGTTTTTGGCAGAAAAAATCGGTGGAATCAATCGTCAATTGAAAGGTTGGGAAAAATATTTCAAGAAACTGGTTAAGAAAAAGGACTCATTATCATCATCAACCGGTGCTACAGCTCTGTTGGTCTGTTGCACAAAATGTCTTCATTTGCTCAAATCTTTGGTTGAAACTTTTCAGTTCTTGATCTTGAGTTTCCCAATGTCGTCTTCTAGTTCGTCAATCCATCCTGATCTTGGTCTACCCCTTGCTTTCGTTGCAAATGTTTTAACGTCAATTATTTTTCGTTGAGCTCTCGTGGGGTCTATTCTCACGGTATGGCCTAGCCATCTTAGTCTTTGAGCTTTGATGAACCGCACAATTTTTTCCCCCACTTAAAAGTGGTTCCATCTTATACGTCTCTCGCCATTGTCTTTGATTGCACCGAAGATTAGCCTAAAAGTTTGTCTCTCGAGTACTTGGAATTTGTTTTTGTCTTTTTCACTTATTGTCCAAGACTCCGATCCGTAGCAAAGAACAGGTTAGACTACAGATTTCAGCAGTTTCTATTTAAAAAACTTAATAAGTGAGTGGAGTGCTCTATATGCTGTTTGTATTCTCTCGCCGTTTGTGATTCTCATTGCGTTGTCGTGACTTAGTTTACACCCAAATACGTTAAGGTTTTCGTCGCTTCGAACTCAAGGACTGAGCAAAAACTAGAATTTAGAATTGTGGTTTCGGGTATTCTAAACATTTATTTTACCATTAAATACTTTAGGGCGCCAGACAGCTCAACACCTATGATGCCTAGTGAATTCCCCAAAAATGTATACCAAAAATGCCAAGGAATTTAGCTAAAATATTTTTTAATTGCTATGAAATTTTTATTTGCTTCATTGACTTAATCACTACATCGCTTATATTTAATTCAAAATGTTTTCAGCACAACCAAATTTTGATTTAGCATCCAAATGTCTTGCTTTCTGCAAGGAAAATTCTTTCAGCTTTAGGAATGGATTGACAGCAAAGTCTCCACTTTATTCAAAACCCTTTGCTCTCCATATCAAAATATTTCTTTCTTATTAGATATATATATATTTTACAGTGGTTCCTAAGTGGAACATAGGACTTTTTCTGATTACTTAGTGCTATTTATTAACATCATTATCCTCGAAAGTCTTCAGAAGAATTCGATGCTTTTCAGCTTTAATTTTCCTCAAAAACAAGCTTGCCGAAATTAGGTTTCATTGGCACAAAAATGTATACTTCCTTCCAGTTTCACTATCTTTTAATAAGTGAGCTTCAATCTAAGATCTGTATTAAATTTTCATATCAAAGTTCAATTCCTATTTGAATTTTATTTAAGTTTTTTGAATTATCTTTCATGGTCGCCAGAACCATTTGCAAAAATTAGATTCCCTCACATCGTATTTTGCGTGCTCCAAATTAAGATATGTGAAGATATATGTGAAAAATGATATGTGGGACGCACATTTGGGAAAGCCTTTTACATACAATTACACGTCCATTGAATTATGGCATCCTCTTATGTTCGCTCACCTCCCGTTGATGCATAGCTTTCGCCTCAGCAACACCTAACCACACATAGTACACACACAGGTAGCCGAAAATCACTTAAGTCAATTCTGCTGCCTGCAAGTAGCAAATGCAACTTACCTGTGTGCATACTTTCTTTAATTTATGTTGGCTTTTTATAAAACCGGTGGCTACTTAGCCGACCTCGCCACCAATTTCCTTTAGCACAACTCGCTTAGTTACTGCTCCTGCTTATACTCACCAGCACAAAGCCATCTGCTGGAGTGAATGCCAGGTACCTCACCAACACCCTCACAGCAACATAAACAAAGCCAGTAATTACAAACCAAACAGCAACAACAAGCTTCAAAAACAACAACAGTGAACTTATTTAGAGTTGCCTGAGGTAAGCGAAAATGTGTGTAGCCAATGCAAAGGAGCTTTTGAGCAGTTGGCTCTGTAGTCGACTGCAGCTGGTCATTAGGCGTCATTAGGGGTCAAGTGTTATTCCACTTCTTCTGGCTTTAGCCTCAACCAATGCACATCAATGCACTCTTCTTTACATTTTTCCTTGAATTTTTATCAAAAAATGTACTCATTCGTTTGCTGTCCGAACTTTGGAAGAAGACATTTTTATAGAAAGGATAGGAAAGGACGAAAAGATACATACTGCATATGCATTTGTGAGGTATTAAAATATTGTTAAGGGGCAGTTCGGTGACTATCAACCAAGTATGAGCATCTGAACCATTTTCCTGTTCCCAGTTTGTCTTTGTGTTGAAAAATTTCCTTTTCCATTTATTTGTGAGTCATCTTTGCAATATTTACAGTCACCTAAAGACAGTCTGTCTCCTAAGTGTTTTCAATATATTTATGTCGAGTTAAGTAAGAAACAACAAATGGAACTGCCTTCGTTTCATATTGCAATGCATAGGAGCCTTCTTGGTTGCTTTAAGTAGCGCAAATATTGATGGAATCGGAATTATGAGAAGCCTTACTTAAAAATGGAACTTTTACGAAAAT
>JAYXIM010050554.1:0-30613 GCA_037575425.1 Anastrepha fraterculus | reverse complement strand
TGAAATCCACCAAATGTGTAATGTTCAAATCTGCTATATACGCAGGTGTGAAAAAAGGGAGAGTCCAGATGTCTGAGTCTTAGCCCGACGAGAGCAGAGCAGCTAGGAGAAGATGCTGAGATAATTCAAGCTCATTCTCTAAACAGCTTCTACACAAAGGACATGAAGCAATCCCAAGTTCACCGTATAGATACCTACCGAACAATGCCCATAAAATTCCAGAGCTACAGCTTTGTTAGCCTGAGAAGTTCTCCCCGTAGCCAGAAGAATCTGGCGACTTTGCACGTTTGCGCATTAACCCAGCTCTCGTTAAGTTGCGAGAAGTCCATCTTTCCAGGAGCAGACCAAGGGATCTCAAGAGAACTCTAATCCTCTAATTTCGCCGTGAAATCATCTCGAATGTTCCCTGCCTAGCCAGCTCATCAGCCCAGTGCTCTGCCAGTGTGACCAGAAATCCAAAAGAGCGTAATATCGAAGTACTCGGATGTAGTCGAGAGAAATCAGGTATTACCCGAATAATTTCGAACGCACAAACAGCGAGCCCAAGGCCCTAATTGCTGCCTGCCTGTCGGAGTAGATATTTACCTCTTTTACAGTTATTGCGAAAATAAGCAACCAAGGCGCTGTTTCTCTAACTGCGGTTACCTCCGCTTAGAAAGCACTGCAGTGGAGGAGCTCCTCGCAAAATATTCCTCCATCAGCCTTTTCGTTAAACTTCGAGCGATCCGTAAACAAGTGGGTTAAAAACATTTTTGAACAGAAAAGTGTATGAAAGCATAGATCTAAAATGGATTCCGTACCTACTCATTTTTTAATTAGTTATTAATCCTCAATAATTTTTTTTTATTTTTTTAGACTATTTTGGAAGAAAATCTATGTACATGGTTTTAGGGTAAGAGAAGTTATTTTTTGTTTATTTTTTTATTTTGCTTAATACTCGCTAGGATCACATGGTTTTCTATGCCGATTTTCCATACGAATGTGCAGAGGGTGAAAATAATTATATGCTTATTGAAATTAAATTCAGATATAAAACGTTCAAACTTTGTTTTTTTTTTTCTTCGTTATATGATTCCAAATATAGTTGCGCAGTCATTTCGTCATATGTGTGATGCATTAAAAAAATCGAAAACAAGTAGGCCACGGACTTCTGCAGGTTTTAACTGATGTCATGCTGTCTAGTGAAAGGGTTTGAACAAAATAAATATCTCAAAATCACTTACATACATAAATTTTCTGTAAAAAAATTAAATAAATAAAAAAGGTTTGACTGAGTACTTGAGTTTCTTATACGCCAAGGAATACTTAATGAATACTTACCACGACTGCTAACACGTCCAAACCGGAGAGCCGAGGTCCAACCATTAAAGCCCGGCCAATTAGCAATTGTATGCGACCCGAGTCTTCCAAGAATTCAATGGCAAACTGACCGCATAGTTGATGTCACCACTATCACAGATGAGCAAGTCCGACACGCGAGCATACGTACGGAGCACAAAATCATACGTCGACCGGCGTCAAAGCTAGCCGCTATTAATTTGCGAGTCCTCAGAGAGTCGCCGGTCTACGCTACAAGTATTTCATACATTTCTCTTCAGCGTAGAGAAAGCACCAAATCGGCAACGCGCTCTTAATGTATTATATTTCATTCATTTCAACAAAGCTCAATATATTTTCGGTTTTCTTAAAGGTTAGTAAATAAGTTTTCTTTTTTCTTTCTAATAATTTGTCGACAGGCACTCTAACTCGGAAAGTTTTTTTAAGACTAGTCGTTTTTCGGCATTCAATGGTAAATTTCAGATCACCGTAAGACTACCCAGATGAATACTACAAGTCGGAGGGCAAGGGTTTTCCTAAATGCCTTTCAAATATGCCTGCGCCAGTCTATTATCATTATTTTTCATTGTGCGAATATTTGAGTTAATTACCTTTTTTATGAAATTATACTTTTTTACAATTAAGTATTCATATTTGTTCGCTCTTACATCCCAGCTCCTGTACAAACGTCCCCTACTTCCAGGGGCCCAGGGGAACAAACAAGCCACACTTCAGGCTTTCCACACACAACTGACATCGCGCAAAGGCAATCACGCTAACGCTCGTGTAATGAAGTTAGCGCCTCGACCCATTTTCTTACCACTGGAACAGCAGGGAAGTCGTAAAGTGCAGCAAATGCTGATTAGCCGCTAAATCCAAGCAATGCATATTGAGCTTCCACCAGCAGCATCCACTAAGTACCAGCGCCACTACTCACCGCCCACTCCTCACTTGTATTCAGCACTAACTCTTATTAAAATCTCTGCTTTGATGATGATTATCAGTAAATCTGTGTAAGCGGCAATTGTTATTGTAATAATGTAATATTATTAATCCCTACGATGCCATGCAATATCCCACAAAGTGCAAGTGCAGTCGCAGACACGTGCGGGGTATGTTCAGTGAACCATTTAATAACATCTGCCTCAAGCCTTTGTGGTAAACGTGGAAGCGCGCAGAAACCAGCCGATAATATCTACTTTCCCCACACGCCTTTACCATCACCTCAGATGGTGGCTGTTCAAAGTGGCCACAAGGCACGGGGCTCAGCTTTACTTGCTTTACAAGCGACGCGCGTTCTTCATTTACGCTTTCCTTGCCTGTGAAATTAGTTTGGTGAGCGCGGCACACAGCGCGGATCTCACACATACGCACAGAGGAGTATGCATATAGGTGCATGTTGGCATGCGTGGGTGTGCATAGACATATTTGCAAGTAAGTCCGTAAGTCCTTTATGTGCGCATAACCTCAGCTTGCAAATCTGTCTGCATTTACGTTTGTATCACAACCAAGTTTGTAAGTGCATTTGCAGGGTATTAGTGTTGGCACACATATGTGAGGCGTGTATGCCGTAGCCTGCTTAGTTTAACAATTATGGGTTTGAATTCGTTTGACTGCAGTTGAGCAGCACAATAGACCTACAAACAAGCTCCTGGATTTGAAAAGGACGAATGACGACAAAAGCGCTTTAAAGTTTAACTAGCGATTGCTTTTAGCTCGAAAGTGTGGCTGATTTGTTGACTTGCCATTTTATTGAATGCATTATTAAATTTAAATTCTTTATTTCTTAAACTTTACTTTTGCCTTGAATTGTTAGGGAATTATAAGCGACTTTGCACGATGACTTAATCAAACGAGAAGATCGCTAAATGTGGCAGAAAAAGGTTGATGAACAGTTTGTGTCTAACGTTGGTGCTGCTGCCCTAATATTGCAAGCAAGGTTTTTTTTTTATAGAGTTGGAGAACCTTAAATTGATGATAAAAGGTACTTCAAAAGACGTGCCTAGATGTTGTTATTAAATCAAGTAAAATTTAGATTCCTTCGGGGCTCACTATTTTTATTCAAATTATGGCTGATGGCAATTATATGTTAAAAATTGCTTCATTTTAATGACCCCATCAGCTCGTCTATTAGAAAAATCCACCGAACAGTCGATTCTTGAATGCCTAATGGTTGAGAACGTCGAAATATCGCTATTGGGGGTTGTTCACCAACACTTTGCGGTACGGGAGCAATATTCTCAACAGAGCGTCCACTCTGCCACTCGTTTTTATCTTTGCTAGAACTAGTTTCTTGAAAATTGTCCACCAGCCTTTGAATTCCCGATTCATTCGGACGGTTATTTTTACCAAAAAAACTAGGAATCTTGCGATATGTTGTTCTTAAGGATTTCCCCTTTTCATAGTAAGTTTCATTAATTTTAACGCGTTGTTGTATCGAGTAAATACCTTGTGAGTTTGATAGTAGCTTGAAGCGGTTAATACCAATGTAATTAGCCACTATTTTTCGTCATCCTCTAAACCAAAGGCCCACCTTTTCCACCTGATTAGTTATTTTGCTTTTATTCACCCACCCCTAGTATCACAAAGAACGAATTCTGATGCTTTGTCCAAGGGGGCTTCCTCGCGTGAGCAGCCATTTACCCTTTCCCATCTAGCATCTAAAATTGAACACCTCTTACTTGGCAAATATTAAAGATGGTATTGAAAAAGGTAGCATCTAGAAATTATACACTACTGGCATCCAGGTGTTCCTTTTGAAAGACCCTTTACTTTTTTTGTGACAGCCGATTGGACAGTTCTTGGTCTCTTTAAAATGAGGTAGGCTTCGCAATTCATTACCATCAAAGTCACGCCAAAGCATTGGATTCGCCAACCAATAATTATGGATTCGTAATTAGCGTATTAGCCGCATTTTCTACAAAAAACAGCCAAACTTGCCGCCATACAATAAACAACCAAACTATACATCTCTACTGGCCTTTTTTAGTCCAAACACTCGAAGGAAGATTTTCTCATCAGCAGATGAAAATGCATCCAGTAAGAAACATTTTTCCCATTTAGCAAAAACAAGCCGATGTAATTTTGCATATTTAAAGTCATGAGATAATTGCGAAAGAGTAAACATATAAATGTAAAAGGAACAGGAAGAGTGTAAATAAAGCAGATTCGAAAACGTAATTCGTAAATGCAGCGAATGACATGGAAATCTCAATAAGACTTACCAAGAGGAAATGCCAAGAACACACGGAACGTAAAAAATAACTTAAATTACTTGACGAAACGAGAGCACTACAATTAATCGGAAACCACCATAAGCACATAACCAACACATACCCGCATACTTAAAAACCTTACTAACTCATTTACATTCTTTATTGTAATAAAAGTAACAGCCATTAGCACAGCAAATACGAACAAAAAAACACAAATACAACTCCATACATGCATAAAAAACACGTTAAAACAAAGGTACACATTGTTTACCCAGCGAGGCGGTTCCCTGCTCCCTACAAGCTGAATATAAAAATATCATAGCGACAGGAAGCAGGCTCAAATAAGAACTGGAGCAGCTTGCCAGGAAGGATTGCAAAGAAAAAAGATAAAAGTACTGGCACTAAAATGCTGGTACATCACTGCCAGTCTAACAGGATTGCAGCTCCTACAATGGTTGGCAGAAAAGATGTCGCAGAAACAATGCAAGGGGATTTTTTATTTGCCCAAACAACAAGGAAACCTATTTCGACTTTACAGAAATGAATTGCCCAAGCCGTTAACGGTTGGCGACGACGCGGCTGAAGAGATTTGGGGCATAATGTCATGCAACATAATTTGCGAAGATTTATGTATGTAATGTGTCTATGTTACACTAACATGTATGTACTATGTGTATGTATCCATGTGTATGTGTGAGTGTGAAGATAGAACGAATGGCAAGAGCATGATTGGGAGCAGCAACAGAAAGAAAGTAGCAAATGTGGGTATGAACCTTTAAATACAGGCGCGGTTAAAAAATACAAAAGAAAATAAAAACAATTTGTAAGCAAAGAAAAAATGCAGAATGAAGCACATAAGAAGGCTGCTATAATGAATATCGGTGATTTTAAAGTTGTTACTGAAATATTTCAACTTCAAAATTTTAGTAGTTAACATTAAAAAAGTTTCAACTTGAGAATATAAAATTGGTTGATCAAAATGGAAAGAAAAAATATACAAATTTCTTTTGATTTATTCACTTAAGGAAGCTTTAAAAATTGTAGCGAAAAAAAACTATTTTTTATGTATTCTAAATTAGCACAAAGAATATTTCTAAGCTTTAAGATAAAAACGAAAGAAATAGAAATCGAAGAAGAAATAGAAATCTTGCAAAAGTATAAACATACATATATACATTGTATTTACATATTACATACATTACACTTTTGTGCCCTCTACTCATCACAGCACCTCATCCAGACCCAGTTCCCTTAATAAACTTACGATGGAGTTGGGTTGGACTGAGCGTATGTGCCTTTTTTCTGGCTGCAAACGACAAGAATCACTGCGCCATATCCCGATATTGTGCAGATAACTGCGCAAACTATAATGGCCACTAAGAATGCCCGTGAGCATTCTCATTTTATGATTGCGGATGGTTATGAGTTTTGAAACCTCTTTTGGCTGTATATGGTGTGTTTTTTGATATTATCCTGCAAGTAAACGACTTCTGAATGGCAAATTATTTTATATGGCAAGTCCTTTCATGACAAAAGTGCACTCAGATCGGCATTGGCTGCTTTGTTTCATGCTCGCGATGGGTATCGAACCCAGATCTGGAGAGTGGTAGTCATAGTGAACTCACTCGACTATGATAAAATTATTACCCAAGCCCAGAAATAGAAGATTATCTATTGAAATTGTATGCCAAACTTTATCAACGTTTTTGAAAAATCAGTAAAGATACAGTCGACTTGATGCCCTGCCGAGAAAGCTGCAATACAGTATTCAGTGAAAACGGCTAAATTGGAAACTGTAGAGCTACCTGCCACAAAACCATGCTGGTATGGTGGTATGATACTTTTAGTAGCAAAATACATCTTTTCTTTGGCAATATTTTCATACATCGATAAAGGTACCAGAGGCTAGCGATTTATGGAAAATAATGACTGGGGGATCCATCCATTTTTGTGGACGGTTTTAAAGCTAAAATACCATTCTCAATATCTTCCAATGACAGACTCAAACACACAAAGTGTATTTATACGAAGTTATTCGATATGAGAATTCGTGGAGTAGTAAGTGGATATGTTGGTACCCAGCTGTGCATTCTAGTATTAGATCATAAAGCTCTGATGGGAGCAATTGAGTCTTAAATTATTTCGAATCTTCAGTGATTTATGAAACAGGACATCTTTCAAAAACCTTATTGGGCTTCGTTTGAAATGTTTCATCCATTGGTTTCCATTTTTTATGAGACAATCTAATATTTGCTAACTATCTGACTACTTAGATTTTGGCCTGAGTTGGTTGAAAGTAATTTTATTGTTAACATAGGGTAAGAAAACTTAGTATAGACATAGAAAAGATAATCGCATTCGTAATAAGAACTAAAGAACTACAAAGGGCGGAAACAAAGGATCTCCAACGATTTCTGTCAGCCGTCGTACGTCTAATTTCATTCCAGGGGACGCTGGAAAAACTCTCATTTAAGATTGAGCACAATCAAGTTTATCGTGAGCAACCTCCGCGCCGGGTTCTTTATGCGTTCCATTGAAAAGCTATTTTGGAAATATTATTATTTTCTCTACGTGGGGTATGTCCAATCCGGTTCCATTTCCTTCTAATAACTTCAAAATTGATTGGGCAGTAGCAGTGATGGGGAGAAGAGCAGCATTGGAGACTGTTCTTGGCCAATTTATGTGGCATATAATCCTACAGCGTTTACTGATAAACGATTGAAGACGTCAGCTTATGGGCTCACAGCTGAGCCAGGTCTCAAGTGCATATGGTAGGTAGGTAAATAAAGTGGTTGAAGTATCATTCTAGTACATCTGAAGTAGCACTAAAATGCCGATTTGATACCATTTTGAGACCCCCAACAATAGCTGTTGATGTAATGGAGAAGGTTGAAGTGATTTAGGTTGGCCCACTACCGCAGGCTCTCGAAGAAAAGAGCATCAATAGTGTCCTTCGCTGAAAGACCCCCAAAGCTTCTGCAATGGGAATTAAATGGTAAACCCAGCTTTTCTGCTTGTGTGCCGATCGTGGAATGACCGGTAAGTTTGAAAAATCATTGGCGTAGAATCCCAGGACTTCTGCGACCTTTCTCTGCATCTGCGTGCTCTCTGCGTCCTACCTCATTGGTACTGCATCCTATAGGAGGATCCAAAATCAATCGCTGAAATTGAAAATTTTAAGTTTTGTTCTTAACGATTGGATACGAGAGTGCCACAGTCTTTTTAGCCTATGGAACGCTGTACGTGCTTTATAAGTATGTGTTACCATATCAGGCACTGTGCCACCATATTTTGTTATTTTGCTACCGAGGTAAAAGAACTCATGAACATTTTCAATTAGGATCGTTTTTTCGCTTGTAATAAATTCAAGAGGGGATGTTTTCACTGGTTAACCTAATCAACTGTATGGCATTTATATTACGTTTATATAAACAAATACAAAAATATGTCGTAGAAATTGGAAAAGTAATTAAGTAAGAAAACTTGAATCGCTGTGATTGTCCAAAAATTTTCAAACACTCAGAGTGGGGAGCGCCTGATAGCAAACGTTCCAGATTCCTCATTCCTCACTAACCGATTTTTTCAAAACCTTTTATTATTTCTACAATACAAATTATTCATCATTTAACACTTTAATAAGTAGTAAAACTTTTCATTTGTAACAACAACAACTCATCAAAAATGATAAAATCCCATCAACTCTACAAAGATGTGCAGTCAAATGGGTCTCCATGTACACGATGAATTATCATAGCACTTGCTTCAGTTGCATGCAACAACATGTACTGTGAATGTACGCGCAGCTGTTGCATTGAAATATTAGAACATTTTTGTGGCAGCCTGCTCTTGAAACTAAAAACACCAGTAATTTCTTAACTCCAACACAGATACTGTGAATAGCCTTTCAAGTGTTGAAGATGCACTTGAAAAAATAATGCACTCCCCAAGCATTGCTCTCCAGCAACATTCCCCTTCTGCTGCATGTAGCACTTCACAGGCCCACTTAACTGGTACAATGAAATATTGCTCTGAAAAGCCGCTGACAGATATTAAAAATGGCAATTCATGGGTAACATGAATGGCTGTACAAAGCGACATATTTATATGCATTCGTGCATATGTATGCAGATGTGTAGTTATAGAGAAATTCAGTGCAAGAATACACGATGTGCGTCTGTGCAAGAAATAGGTCTAAGCCAGGTTTAAGTTTAGCACAGAAAAGACAGAAAAACCCTCTTAAGAAATTCATTTAACAATGGCTGGCGAAACAATGCAGACGATGGGGAAAAAGTTAATGGCAAGACAATAGAAAACTGTTGAAGTTGCTAATAAAAAGGGTTTAATTAATGGCACAGGAAGTGGAAAGTGGGAAATGAGTCATTAGGGATATAGTTTGACGTGAGCTCGTTGCATCACGCAAGGGCCATTGCACTAGTTTACTAGTAATTTTAGTAAAGAAAAAGTTGAGGTTTTCCAAAAATTTAAAATATTTGTAATATTTTAAGGCTTTCGCCAACATACTTCGGAAAAATATTAAAATATACCTGAACCGGATTGATTTGAAAACACCTGCAATTCATACTTAATTAAATGTATAGAAATTTTTTTTTACTTCGCTTCAATTGATGGAAGAGTTTAAAGTTAAAAGATCTGTACAAATATTTTTATAATTTCTTCAACGGAAACGATATTTCTAAAAAAAAATTAGCACTTGAATGGGCTAATTTCGCTGAAAAAAGGGTGGAAAAATACATTTCCTATGTTACTTCCTCTGTAATAACTAAGTTAGTTATTTTAAAACATCTATATTTTTATTTCAATAAATAAACAATAAAAAATTTAAATAAATAATAAGTAATAAATAATAAAATATTTAATACTAGGTGCTTAGCCGAGCCCCGCTTCCCATTTGATTATCTTGATATTTTTCCACAAACGGTAGGACTTTCAATTTTATGCGACTTCTAAATGGAAAATGGTTTTTTAGAGGACCTTTCTCATGACAGAAAAACTAAGAGGACCCGGTAATCTAGAAATTTCAAAACATACCGTAGATTTTTGGGTTTTTCGAAATTTCGAAAGTATAGTATCTTAAGAATATACTGTAAAATTTTTAGCTTCTACAGCCCATTAACTAGATAGAGAGCGGTCCGCGCGCTGCTGTACCTCAAACTTGAAACTATATTATCTCGAAACGACTTTTTCCGGTCTGGTGTAGTCAAAAAAACCAAAAAACTATTCAACCGAGCCGCCTGAAATTTTAATGTGTTGTTGTGTGGTTACGTCCTTATTATTTCATTATTTGAATTATTTGGTTTTGTTATAAAAAAACTGAAAAACCCCCGACTTGTAGAGTGTCAAATTCAAAACCGCGCCATTTTTTGTTGGATTCTAGTACGGGACATAGTTACAGTCATACTTCATACTACAGTCATACATCATTTTTTTGGTTTTTGTGTTTCAAATAAATATCATAGAAGAGCCAAAATGGACAACACCTTCGAGGTCCAATTTTTCGGGTGGGTCAACTTCAGCGATCATTTTTAAAATTATTGAAATTAAAAACAAAAAAATTTTTTTTTTCAATTTTGTATGTAAAAGAAGTTAAATAAAAAGCCTAAAAAATTTAAATATCATTTTGAATTTTTTTTTTATTGTAAAAAAATATCTGAAAATACTCTAAATTTTCGATCTCTAGACCACCGGGACCCCTTAAGTTTTGCGTTAAATCTGTTTGCCAGCAACTGTCCCGTTTTCTCATGGTCCTAATCAGTCTTGAGCACCTTAAGACATTCGTAGCGATTGATCCAGTGCACATAGAATGAATTGGCATATTGGGAAATCAAAATCTATTGAACGAACTTTTCTTAGCAGGATACTTTTCATCAAAGCACAAACTTTTTACTTGAATTACATAAAAAATTTATTAAAAATATATTTCTCTTATCGTAGAAAGATTCAGTATCTGAGTTATACTTAAAAATAATCGTCCTCTGTATTTATATTTATAACCAAACTCATCTCAGAGTATTTCTGGGGAAGTTTTGGGCTTCATTTCATTTGAGGAGCTTCATTTCACTACTGAAGTTAATCAGATCCTGTCAGGCTATAGGTCAACCTACTAAATTCAAAATTCAAAGTACTTTCCGTCTAATCTCTGTCTCAAAATAGTGTAGACAGAGTGACAGCTCCTTTTCTCACCGAAATCAGCATAACTAAGTTTTATTTGAATGTTTTTTTTACAAAACCTTAGTAAATAAATAAAAGCAACTTCGAACTGCCTTGAAGCTGCAAAAACTTGTTAAAGGAATTTGTGAATGTCGTCAAAGCGCACAATTCATTTTAGCTGAACAAAAAAAAACAAAAAAAAAAATAACTCTGCTGTGCTCCTCAATTGGCCATAGTGCAAATTTCCGAAATTAGTGTTTTCCCCAGAATCTTCCTAATTTTCATTTAGTATTCAACATTTCAAGTTCCTTTGTCGCTGCACGCAATCTTGTTTTTTTTTTTTGTTTTTTAATGCAATGCAGCTTAAATTCGCTAAGCTTTTGTTAATTGCTTTTATTTTTGTTCTTTTTTTGTTATTTCAATTCCCTCACTTCCTCTATACACAGGTATTCTTGCAACTTTTAAATTAGATTATTCAAACTTGTTAACTTCAAATTGTATAACAAAAAAATTCTTTTGAAGTTCGAAAGTGCAATTTTGTTCTTCGCAGCTCGTAAATATTTTAATTAAATTGCAAGACACTGAACGCCCACCAAACTGAAATTGTTTCCCACGGTAAAATTTAAGCTCATCGTATTTTCTTTCATTATTTCTGTGACTGGCTTTTTATTTGTTGTTATATAATCTGCAAACGATCAAAGGTTGAAGTTAGCAGTAAAATAATTGGAGTGTTGTGGAAACTTAAATCCATGGCAATCACAGTTTTAGAGTCGTTATCAGGCGACGTTTCGTTGGCAATTAAGTTCAAGTAGGTAGGTTTCTAGCCCTCCTAGTTTGGTGATAGATGAAAGCTCCCTTAAAACAAATAACTTCTTGGCCTTTTTGGGAGAATTATGGAACATAGTGCATTTATAGCGTCACTAGTGGGTTAAAATTATTTTTTGGTTATTGTTATTAGGCGTATTCTCAGACAAGCAAAACAGGCATGTCACTGAAGTAAAATTCTCAAAACAATAAAAGAACAATCTATGACAGGAAGGAATAACAGTGTATAAAAATTGATTGTCCTACAAAGTGCCGCGAAATTTATCCCCCTATCGGAAGATTTGTAATTTTTGCAAATGGCTTCGTACGCCAATCATATTTGACAATTGTGAGCTAGACAGCTGCAATATGCAAAGACACAAGCAAAGGCAAAAATAAAGATCTCCATCACTCAAAATTATTATTTTTAGTATAATAATAAAAAAATTATTCAAAGAAACCAAATTAGATGATTAATTTTGTGCAATATTGCCACAATACCGATTATACGGATTTTATTTAGAACAAAAAACTAAACTAAAAGTAATCAAGGACTGAAACAAACAGGAGTCAAGAAAACAAGCCGCAGAAGGAGCCATCTTTTTGAGTTCTTCCTGAAAGGTAGCTGATCGTAAGCTTGACAAAGCTTTCCAAAAATACAAAAAAGTACTTGAACTTTTTGCAAGAGTAATCCAGACAGCAACCGTTGTCAAACTGCATTCTTATGTCGTCAAGTGTTTCTATCATAGCCGTAGCCCAACTTTTATTAGGTCTAAGCACTGTAGTGCAAATAAATAAATTGTTTTCCTGAACAAATTATGAAATTCGTCTTGCCATCAGCGACTCGTACACCTTTGAAAAGGCTGGTGAAATGGTTTGGAATGATTTTTGTTTAATTCTGTTGATTGACTAATTGGTTTAATTAGCCTGTGAGCTCTTTGAGAACAACAGAAATTTCAACAACCTTTTTCAAAATTGATTTAAATATATCAAAAATTTGCATTGCTTTGTTTTGCTGGTTTTGTTTTGTTGTCCCTTTTCATTTTGTTATACTGGTACACTTTTCATATGGACGCATATGAAGTTTGATTTCAATCTGTAAATTTATTTTTGTTTAAAACGCATTTAGAATCGGCGTGTCCAGTATTTTCTACAATGGAAAAAATGACGTATCGCGCAGTGATTGAATTTTTATTTTTGGAAGATTTAAAGAAAAGCAAATTTATAAACGACTGCCGAAAATATTTAAGGATCTGTCGCCATCAAATAGTACAGTAGAAAGATGAGTTGCTGAATTTAGACGTGCTCGTAGCCTTGAAGACGATCTACCTCAAAGGCGTCCAAAAACAGAATGTCCTATTGGAAAGTCGTCGAGAGACGGAAAGGTGTTTAGTAGAGGTCCTAAGCATTTCATTGGGCAGTATTTTGACTGAAGTATTGGGTTTCAGAAAGCAGAGTGCGCAATGGCTGCCGCATTTGATAACAATGGAAAAAACTAAAATAAATTCGTCAAAGAATAAATTCTGAATATGATTTTAACCTTTTGAACCAGCTGAAGGAAAAAATGTATGGGAAAGACCCAGTTTTCCAAAGAAAAAAATCTTTTTCATCAGGACAATGCGCGGCGTAACAAGAGCCTTTTGACAATGACTAAAATCCATGAATTAAAGCTCGAATTGTTTGATTTAGTTTGGCCCCTAGCTACTTCCATCTATTTCCAGACACAAAAAAATCATGCGTTATCCACTAATGGGGTCATAACAGCTGTGGAAGCGTATTTTGCAACTCTTCCAGATTGTCACTTCAGAGATCGAATTCATAAATTGGAATCTCGTTGAAACAAGTGTATTGAGGTTCAGGGAGACTATACCGAATAATAAAATGTATTTCAAACCATAAAATTGGGCTTATATCATCGAACCGCAAAACTTATTGAGCAACCTAGTATCTTTGTTTCTGGCTACCTTCAAAGGATGACCGATATTTTGAGATCCAATCCAATCCACCGCAGCCACTTCTTTCTTTTGATGCCTCGCCTTCCTTCAATCCTTACTTGTAGAATAAGTTGAAGGGCATAGATGGCCCAGGTAGGAATCCTAGAAATTATCTTTCATTATTAACTCTTGGAAGTACTTCAGAGTTGGAAATAGCGTTGGTCCACGGGTTTTTCAGTACAAACCTTGACCGACTAGCTTGAATTTTAACTATTTATGTAGATATTCCCAACTATATTCAGCATTGAGTTAAATTTTTCCTCTTCTTTTCTCTTTTTGTTGGTTTTGAAATTGTCAAGGATGCGAACTAACAGGCAGTGTAGTGCAAGTATTTATTATTTTTTCACAATTTAAGAGAAACTACTGAGAAGTTTTAACTGCGTTGAAATTAAGTTATGTTGGCTCTGTACACTTCATAACAATCAGCAGCAGAACACTTCATAACAGCAACTGATAAGGCAGTCGCGGCATCTCCACATAGAGTTGATTTGTTAACATCCATTTATGTTGATTTTTTGCTTTTTTTTGCTAGAATTTTTTATACATACACAGCCAACTCTATCCTTTAATCCGCGCGTGCTCTTATCGCCAGACATTCGCTTTTTCGTCCTCGCAATTTTCATGTTCTTTGCGCCAACTGTTTATTGGTCTGCGTGCCATATCGCACTCAGTTTTAAATAAATTAAATAAAATCAAACATCACCGGCACAGAAATGCTAGAAATGGCACGAATTTCCTACGCGATAATCAACGCAACGGATGTATGATAGCGGTTGAGATGGTTGGGAAGGTAGAACGCGCAGAAATGTAGAAACTACACGTAAAAAGGTATTTAAATTCAGTTCCAACCCAATTTTATGTACTCAGCGCATGTTTCTAGTCAGCTTAGCAGCTTATTTCTAACTTTAAGACATTTTAAAATGCTTCACAAAATTCTACTACTACCCACATTGCTCTATTATCCTTAAATGTATTGCATACCGGTTAAATGTGAGTCAGTAAATGTTGGTATGGTGGTTTTAGAGCAACAAATATTTTCTTAAAATTGGGTGGTGTCACAGACATTTTTCAAAACTTGTTTCACTTCGCATTTATTTTTCTCATAATTTTCTATACTCTTTTTTCAGCATTTACTCAAATATCGTAGACCTTGAATTTTTAAACAAAAAACCTTACATGAAAATTGATCAAATTCTTTATGAATTCACTTATTTAATGACACTATGTCTAGAGTATTCTAAATTTCGTTGAGACTTCTCAAATTTTAATCGAGCTATCGTGCCCCTTACTGGACATCCGGACGTACAAACAGACAAGTCTAAGCTGATTGCTCTCATCATTCTGTACACCTTCTGATCAAAAAGTTCCCGGAATATATTCAGAAAATTTAAAATAGAAATTTATTCCTCAAAAGTGATAGCATCATCTTCAAAGTACTCCCCATCAACTGCAACGCACTTATGCCAGCAAAAACCTGGTCTTCACTTCCGTTTTTGACTGAAACTAACACGTTTTTTAGGTCTTCGTTAATTCGGAGCTCGCCATTCATTCGTGATATCATTCATGATATCGTACTCATGAACTCATATCTCGCCTCCAGTAATGATGAGTTTTATGAATGTTGGATCGGATCGGAAGCATTCGAAATCATGTCTTTGGCTATATCAATGAGGGTATTTTTTTGCGTGAAGTTGAGAACTTTTGGAACCAACTTTTTAGCCACACCGCGCAAACCCAACTCTTTAACTACAATAACCTGGATGGATTCATAAGTAATATGAAAGTCCTCTGCTTTTTGATAGTTAATTTGCGGTTATTGGTCACTTTATTGGTGTTTTGATCAGTTTTCGATGTTGACGACTTGTCATTACGTTCTCGTTACGTCATCCTTGACGATGTCTTCTGTAGCATTCACGCCACTCGTAAGTGGTTATTTTCTTTAGAGTATTATTACCGAAGTAATTTCCCAATATTTCTATACTTTCACACCATGCAATCTATTTTAAAGCAAAATGTAATACAAACTCGTTTTTGCAATTCAAATCCATTTTTAAAACTATAACAAACCGAAAACACATCCAGAGGTAGATTTACTCAAAAATTTGCTAGGAATGTTAATTACAGATGTGGCAACCTAACAACTATCGCTTGTTCCAGGAACTTTTGGATCAAAGTGGTATTTCGGTAAATAAATTTCATCACATTTACCACAACTCTGTTATACGCTTCCAGACGAACGTCATAATACCTTTGTGTGCGCGGATTCACGGAGAATGCCTAGCAACCCAAGCACCCAGCAGCTCTTCTGTCTACGCTCTTGACATAACTTTGCATCAACAATTTGCCATTTCACTTTACTGCTTCGTCATTTCCACCTGAGCTCCTGTTCTCCTTATTAAAATATTTACAGGCTTCCTTTGCCTTTTCATTGCTCGGTAGTGAAGTGGAGTTAAAATTAATTCTACACTTTTTGTTGTTATGCTTCACAATTTTTGCTTGTATTTACTTTGCTTTTTAAGTGGACGTTTAATAAGCTTCCTCCTTTTTGCCTGTTCTAAATTTTCTTGTTTTCTTTGATTTCACTCCTCGTCGTGATAATGTACATATAAATATATGTACAATATATTTTTTATACAAATTCTTTAAAATCCTTCAAATGGTGTTTCATGTCATGTTTTATGTATGTAATAAATATAAATTTTACTTGGTGATTAATACAAAAAGATTCTGAGGTTCTTTGATTTTGAAAGGCTTTTGAAGGTCAGAATTTTTTTCACCTACGGCTAGAAGGCTGAAAGTAGTATTGGAGCGGGATGGCATTTGGACAGTAAATTCAAATACTATAATGATCTAGGTATGATAACGCCGACTTTTTAGTCGGAAGTATTTGCAATATTTAAAGTAGAAAACTATTATAATTGCCAAAAGGTGGTGGGGATATAAAACCAAACTCGAAAGGCTTTAGAATCCACTAACACCTCTTCCAAAATAATCCAAAAAAGTACGTTGAGGTTAAGCTCATATACCAGGAAGAGTAAGCTTCAACTTCTGACTGACGATACAGTGAACTGCGGATCTTTGGAGTCACCCATGGGACCGAAGACAATTCTAGAGACAAGCGTAACAGTCGGATTAAGATTTCTATTAATAAAGCTCGTAAGAGCCATCGGCAAAGTAAAGATATCTGCAAAGCAATCAAGTAATTCCAGTCCGGCAATAAAAAAAAATCTTTCCCAATCGGAAAAGGAGCAACCCACGACCCCTGAGAAAACTAATTACAGGTCCGAAATCATGGAAATAGCACATGGTCACCATGGCCATCATTAACGATCCACTGTGTATATAGTGTTTGGAGGATGAGTACAGGTTAGGTTAGGTTAGCCAGGTTGCTTGTCTCAGACAAGACACTCGGCAGCCCTAACCCCGATTGTGATACTTGAATTTGATTTCCATTCTCCAAGTTGCTTAAATGCTCTAAGTTGCCACTTAAATCTCTTTACGAAGGTAACTAGTCCCTCCAGTGAGACATTTTGCGAATTTTGTACGTCTTCAAAAAAATACTCGCCAAGATATTTGGCACGGCTTCTTTGAAGTGCAAGAGATTCACAGCGGAGATGTTGTACCGACTCAATTTCTTCTTCATCTTCACAACTCCTGTAGCAGTCATTGTGAGGTACAGCCATTTTACGGGCTAGGTTGTCAATAGCGCAGTGATCGGTATAACACCTCTGGACGCTGGTAGTTGATTTATTGAATCCAAGCAGCCATGTCGTCCATTAAGATTCATTTTCGGCCAGAGCGCTTCGGAGATCCCGCAGTTAGTCGTCAGCCCTTCTATTGGTTTTCGAGTTTGCTTAGAGACATGCTTATGTTCACTATCAGTCTCTGAATATTAATCTCTCTCCACTGCAAAATGGCCTCCAACAAAGTGCGTGGTGTGTTGTTGGATAGGCGGGAGTAACCTCGTGCATTCTTTAACACGTTTTGAATTAATGCGCGTTGAGGGCAGTGCCTCGTTCGCTGCTTGACTATCAACAAAAATGATAAGGTTTGTCGAAAGTAATTCCAATAGTCTCATCGTTTTTGCTGCTTTGTCTATAGCGTAAGTCTCAGCTTGGAAGACGCTACACCGGTTTCAGGTCTAATTAAGGTCAGTTTAAGGATAAAGGAGTCTGTTCGTCTTTCGCCAGACTGAGATGATACATTTTTGGACCAGATTTGCTGAGAATGAGCGATCCACAATATACTTTCATCGACAAATTGCCAAAATTCTTAAGAAAATTATGAAAGTTCGAGAAACAGCTAAGAACTCACACTCTCCTTGTCTCTCCCTATTCTTTGAGTAAAATGAGCAATACTGCCTAAGTGCTTGGAAAATTTCCACCCATCCACAGTTACTTTCCATTTCATTCCACAGCCTTTGAAAAACAGATGAGTCAATAACGTACTCATGAATGATGTGGTTCTTTTTTCTTTTAAAGAAAAGATCAACAAAATTCGTCAACTGATTTTCTGCACTTCCGAAGGTCATTCAATTAAACGGCAGGCGTTTGGTTCACCTTTTTTGTTAACCTATTATTTCCCCACCCATGAATTTTATGCCATATGCAGGCAATGTTTAAATTTTTATGCATTTTGAAATAAATATCTCCTAATAAAATGGGCATAAAAATAAAAAACCTTTCAATAAAATAAAGAATTGGCACGTACACTTCTAATAGGTATTTGGCCGAGCTCCTCTTCATATTTGTAGTGTGCGTCTTGATGTTGTTCTATAAATGGCCTAACCTACAGCTTTAAGCCGACTCTAAACGGCAAATGGTTTTTTAATGAAGCAAAAATACACTCGAAGACTGCCTGCGCCGACGACCGCTATTAGAAAAAACTTTTTCGATCATTTTATAGCTCCCTGCACGGAGATTTGAATCTATGCTCTCCCAACTGGTAGTCGCTCACAAGCCCATTCGGCTATCGCAGCCGCCTATACCCACCCTTTTCTATAAAAATTCTTAAAAATTTAGTGGGTAGTAAAATTTCGCAGAAAACCTCTTCCAATTCTTATTTTATCTTGAGCCATGCAGCAGATATTTCAATTGGATGTCCAAAATAAAATATTTTATATTCAACCCCAACTCGCTACCTTCACTACCCCAAAAGTCGTGTTTTAATACACATCAACCCTACTCCTTACACAATGCTTCCATCCACTCTGTTGGCAATTAATCACCCTGTCAACGCTGTGCAAATTCTCAGACAAACTTAAATTCCTTGCTACCACACCCACTTCTTGGTCACTTAACAAGCAGGCAAACAAATTGCTTCGGAACACCTCGGCGTCAGACGAGTGCGCTGCATTTAATTTCTCGATTTGCATTCATTAAATATATTACATTACATCGTCTCCCGAATTTTAACCCCCGCCTGTGTTGGTCACTTTGTTTCTGAAGCTTACATTTGTCTTCTCAAATGTTGCGCCTTTTGACCTTTACTGTCTACCGTCTCGTTCACAGTGCTCGTACAACACCAAGTTGGTCCCAGTTCGCCCCAGCGGATTCTAAATGCCAAGCAATTAAGATGAATATCTAAAATTAAAGTCACTGAGAGCCAAGACTAAGAAATTAATGACAACCACAGAGCGACCTGCAGAACGCAAAAGTCCAAAACCGTAACGCAGTGTGTGTGAGTAAAAGCAGCGAAACTGTGGAGTAAGAGTACCACTAACATTATTCTAATACATTCGTAAGCACGTGTATGTGTGTGTGCTAGCACGAATGTGAGCATAAAGATATTAGTTTGCTCAGTTGCGAGCGAAACAAATTTATTTGTCGCGCATTTATTTCCACACGAGTAAACTTATCGCTGGAGTGCATTAGCTGTGTGGTTTAAATCGTACGTAAGGGTATGTGGCCATACTTACTGCTTTCTTTCCATTTGCTACGATTTCGACTTTTCGGCGCAGCTTTTGTTCGCTTTGTGCTTTTGTATGTATGTGTGTGTTATTTATGGAGCGCTTGAGATTTACTTTTGGCACTGC
Organism: Anastrepha fraterculus; assembly: GCA_037575425.1. Lineage (NCBI taxonomy): Eukaryota > Metazoa > Arthropoda > Insecta > Diptera > Tephritidae > Anastrepha > Anastrepha fraterculus. The sequence continues at coordinate 11,081 of JAYXIM010050554.1, read as the reverse complement.
CACAAAATAGAAATGCAAGCTGCAGTGGAAGGCAGAACTCCAGACAATGCCGTTCCCAAGGGGCTTTTTCTATTCGTTTCATTTTTTTTTTTTTTTTGTGCTTTCTTGGCTTAGTTTGGTAATTTTGGTTTATTTGGTTTATTTGATCTCTTAGATATGTTGCAAGTGACTATCATTTTGGTCAAATGAAAAAGCCACATTACTTACGCAGAAGTATTTTTTTTTTCTACTCCTGGTAGTATTTGGCGGTTAGTTGGGTAGGACAACAGTGATGTATAAAATTCCTTATAAATCCACAATCCTAAAATTCACCAAGCCTTGCCAGCTTTAATAGGTTTTGTATTGGAATAATTGCAAATCCGCTCATGAATGTTTCCAGCAAACGCTTGAGACTTTATTCATATCTTCGGGTGTATTTCAACCATGAAAAAAAAATCCATTATTTTTGCGTACAATTTTTGCGCAAATGGTTTAAAACTGTTTACTGGCGACTACTAATATGCTGGTCACCTTCAATTATTTCTGTGATTTTATCGACATTTTCTTTAATATCACAAATACCTGAAGGGAATCGGCGAGACCAAAGTTGCACGTAATTACAATATCGGTACCATAAACATCATTCACAATTTCAGCGGCCTGGCTTATATTTTTGCCTTTATCAAAGAAAAACTGCAAAAGGTACCGGAATAAATATGTATATCTCCTTTAAACTGCCGAATACTGCTAGCGTTTTTCAAGCAGAAGTCTTTGCGATCCTGCAAGCATGCAAAATACTTAGGGAACGCAAGTAACATTTCGCTTATCTGGGTTTCAGGACATAGGAACATAGAGGGAAATGAAATTGCTGATGAGCTTGTCAGGAAGGGGACTGAATTGGTCTCAGAGAACTCCTACCCGGTACCGCTCACAAGACGATCGGCGCACACGCCGAAAAGCTAGGGTTACCACTTAGCCCCCGTTGCGAAGCCTATGTGGACCCTTTCGAGAAGGAGACTGTTGAGCACTTTCTCTGTAAATGTCCGGGTTTGGCAGCTAGACGACTAAGGTCACTGGGGCAGTGCGCCAACCGAAATCCCATCAATCTTCTCCATTATATCAACAGGAGTGTCAGACTGCACTTCAACCATTTCACCTAACTAGGTACCAGACTTCCTCTTTATTGACTTCCATTGTCCACACCCTGCAGCTCACAACTGAGAGGAAAAAACAAATTTTTAGTGTGAAATGTCACTTTGGCAACGAGCATAAACTTTAAATTTTTTGATCGATACTTTACGATATTTCGATCACTGCAGCCATCTATATACTAAAAAAGTAATGGATTTATTTTTACCCAAATTAATATTATCTTCATTTTATATCCTGAGTCTATAAGGTTCTACAGAACTAGATTAATTTTGCGGATAACTCTTTAAATAAGCCAAACCTTCGTGGTTTTGTAACTGGCCGCTGTACAGCTACTAATTTTCGGTTTTTAGTGAATTCTATTTGCCATCGTTTTCAAAGGACTCCAAGTTGATTGCATTCTCACTTAGACTCCTCTAAGGTATTTGACAATATGTCGCAGGAGATTCTAGTAAACCTATTAGTTTACTTGGGCTTTCACTCTACCTTTTTGCAATAGCTTAAGTCATACTTGAAAGAGAGTTTTGGTGCATGAATCGTGTCTGTCTTTGAATATTGAAAAACGTTTTCATACAAGTTGAAGTCCAAAATAAACAAGACTGGCGTCATAAAAATGTTTCTGAGGGCGCCATCTTTTTAATGAGTTAGTGAGTTAGAAGTTACATCCCTAGCTGACTTTCAGTGAAAGCTTCTTGGTGACATTCGGTTTAGTGGAAGCAAAGTTATTGCGTTTAAAGTGTCAGTATGCCTGTGTTATCGGCACAAAAAAGAGTTTCATTAAAGAGCTAGTATCAAATTTTGTTTTAAAATGGGTAAAACGTTTACTGAAACATTTCAATTGATGAAAAAACTTTATGGCGATGATTTTCTGTCTCGTGCCAGAGTTCATGAGTGGCTTACACGTTTCAGAGATGGTTGTGAGGGCATAAACGGGCCGCACATACAGGCCGCCCAAAATCAGTAATCACCGAAAACTCCATCGAAATTGCTCGTAAATTTATCAAAAATGAACAGAAATCATCGTTGAAATTCATGGAATCGGAGTTGAATATCTCCTAAATATCGATTTATTTTTACTGATAATTAGGGCTTACGAAAGGTCTGTGCACGTTTCATTCCGCACAATCTAACTCAGGTCTAAAAATTGCTCAGAATTTAACATTCGAAAGACCTCATTAAAGAGCCGAGAAAAGACGAGAACTTCCTTTACAACATTGTATATTAACTGGTGATGAAGAAACGTAGTGTGTCCAACATCAACCTGAAACTAAGCGTCGAAGTGCCGAATGGAAGGCCCCAGACGAACCACCACACAAAAAATCGTGTTTGAAGAAGTCAAAAATCAAGTCGGAGCTCATTTGTTTCTAAGATTCCAAGGGAATTGTCCACAAGGAGTTCGTGCCAATGGGCCAAACCGTCAATGTAATTTTCTATCTTTCGAAGCGTTTATTGCATCGCATTCGTCGAATTCGCCCTGAATACCGCGAAAGAGGAGCCGGCGCTTATTGCATGATAATGAACCATCTCATCGATCCACTCTTTCTATTCTTGTGACTGATTTCTTACTAGAAGTCGCATTTTAACCATCGATTACTCGCCGTATTCGTCTGGTATGGCTCCCTGTGACTTCTACCTAAGGAAGAAGTTTTGCAAAGGAAAACGTTTTGCGTCCGTAGAGGACTTCCAAAAGGCTTATATCGACATCCTGAAAGACATTCCGGTCAATGCCCTGAAACAGTACTTCGAAAAGCTTTTAGATCGCGCAGAACAATGTATCGAGGCCAGAGGAGATTTTTTTAAAATAAATAAATTGGAAGTTATCAGAACGAAGCTCCTGTCGTTTCTATTGTAGATCAGTCTGGTTTATTTTGGACTTCACCTTGTATAACACTTTCGAGGCGTCAGGGCGTTTGCAACACATCCTACACCATTTCTAATGATGCACTACAAAGTGTAACAGAGTTTAAGGATCTTGGAGTTTTATTCGATGCGAAATTTTCCTTAAGTGGCCAATAAATTTTATTCTTTCAAAATCGTACTCGTACTTTATTCGTCACAATACATCCGAATTTTCTCATCCGAAATCCTATAAACTTTTGTTTACGGCTCTTGTTTGTTCTCACTTAGACTACTCAGTTATCGTTTGGAGACCTGACAACTAACTTTCGATTAATAGAACAGAGAGCGATCAAAAATTGTTTCTTAAGCAGACATTACGTTAACTTCAATGTGAGGCCCCTGTTCCATACTATAATTCTCGGCCAAAGCTAATTACTCCAGAATTTGTAAAGAAGAGAAGGACATTCCTTCGCTTTCGTTTATTTCCAGCACGGTTAATGGCATCATCGACTTTCCAGTTCTACTTGAGCGGATAAGTTTTACTGTTCTACAAAGAAGTCTTCGCAATGTTTACATTTTTATGCGGAAAACTTTAAGACTAAACTTGCGAGTAACGCACCTTTTGCACGCGCACTTCGGGTCTATAATTCATTATCCAATTATAGCCTGCTTGATTCCTCTTTATCCAGATACAATTTTGTAAAAAAAAATTAATTTAATCGTTTAATATTGTATCTACAATATACCGATTGCTAATACATATTTTAGTTGCCAAATTTGATTTTCTCTTCTTTACATTTGTGTCTAGTCTGTAAGGTATTTTGTACTGTAGATTATTAAAATCAAATAAAAATAAAATAATAAAAACAAAAACTCAAAATTAAATAAAATAAGTCTATCTAAATATGCAGACACTTTGTATAATATATTTACTATGGATTTCTATCAGCAGAGTAACAAAAGCACTAACTCAAATATGTGTTTCAAGTCACCACTTCGTCTGCCATTCCATCATCTAAATGCCGTCTGCTGTCATTATGATAATTGACAGTATTTAGTTTTTGTTTTCGTTTTTTTTTAACTCGATTAGTGTATTTCTTTAGCAAATATTTACGACTTTTCACCGACCCAGACAATTCGCCACCCGTCAGACAATGGCAATGTTGAATTTAATTAGGCGATTAATAGCTTTCTCTGCTAATTTTTGCCCATTGGTGCATTATGGGCAAATGAAACATATTTGGATGTATCTGTGGGGTGTAATTCTTGTCTCACTTTACTTACTTTGCTCCTCCGCCCTTCCGTCACCAATACAGCTGGAGCATGGCTCATTTAACATCGGCGGATTATGAAACGAGACGGCGCGCTTTCAGTCATTCATCATTTTCCGGACGTGCTCAAGCCTTTATAATTAAGTAGCCTGGCAGCTGTTCAGCTCCTTTGCCTTGCTGATATTACAGCTGAAATTACATGCATTAAGCCGTTATCTTTACCAACGTCTGCCAACTACCCTACAGCCCATAATGTAATCTTCCCATCTTCCCCCCGCCGTTTACCGTAAGCAGTTACCGCTAACTACTTCCCATTACTCACCATGTAATTCCACTTGTTAATGACGGTTGGCGATGGCCCTGCGAATCCAATACGGCTTTATGCATTAATATGCACAGAAATATTATATTTGCTTATGCTTTTTGTTAAGTTCAAAGGAAGTAATATTTGTGTTTGCCAAGCACTTGCCACATTGCCACTCTTATCGGCTTTCTTTCGTGTGAACTTTCACATATTTTCATCAGATGTAATTAATTTAATTTCAAGTTATGAAAATATTTTATAAGGCAATGTCCCCTTGACTGGATATCCTAAAGACTGATCTTATAAAATGTTTGTGGAAAAAGAATTATTGCGGTTTTTATATACAGTTTAGTTTATGCCACTAGGCAATTTCCTAAGACTGCAGACCTCGAATTTGTTGTTTATCAAAAAAAAATTATGTTCTGCAAAAAATGCTACCATTGAGTGGATCACCCCGAAAGAGTTGCAAAAACGATGAAGCTATTGAAGGATTTTAACCTTACGTTAGGCACCCGGGTCTGGCTAGACATTTCCGACCTTGGACCTGAATGTATCAATTTTTTGATACTTTTTAAAAAGGATCTTCGAGCAGGACGAAAAAAAGTTAGACACGGGTGTCCAACCGAAGATTTAAGACAAAGTATCCAACGGAAGGTTTTGTGTAAATGATTTGTATCATATCAGGAAACGAAACTTTTGTCGATGTGGAATCAAAATCATCGTTGACCTCTGACAATTGTTGCACGCAATCTTATTGCTACAATTTTATCTGGCTAGCAATTTTTCCATGTGAATGATGCAGAAATCGATATTCTTATCCAAAGATGACCTTTTTTTCTTTTCCAACTTTTTTTATATTTTTAAATGGCACCGGTTTAATAGTACAGAAAGAGAATTCACATATATTTCGCAATTGCAATTGGAATGTTGGAATTTGGGAAAAAGAAGACCAACCCAAAAAACATTTCACTTTGGCGGAAGGAAAATTTAAATCAACTTTCTACTCAAATCACTTTATATTAGATCGCCTTGACGAAGGTTTTTACTCCTTATTTCAACTTCTGTTTGTTGGAGGTGCTGCCCTCCTGCTTCTTCTGATTTATTTATCTCTTCACTTTTCATTTTTTTTTTTTCACAAAATAGCATTAGCTAAAATAAGTTGTTTTTTTACTAGCTGACATTACACGGTATTTTTGTTGGTTTCTGTGCAGCCAAAACTCATAACCGATTCGGGCCGAGATCTGAATTTTTACAAAACCAAAAAAGTATTTTTCCATTAAAATAATCCTTTTTGAAGAGAAACTCCTTAGACGTGGATGGACGAGCGAGAATAGAGAGTAAAATTTCAAGCCCATGCAACGTTTTGGGCATTTTCGTTCCGCGAGAGAGAAAAACGATATAACGTAGAGTAAAAGGATAGAGAGGGCTGTACCTAATATATATCTTAGATACAATTTAGGCTATTTTTTCTGAATTTTTTCATGTGGTTGCTAATTTCTAAATAACACTGCCTACTTTTTGGCGCTTGTTTGTTTGTGCAAACTTGTAGAAAATATATTTTTGGTGCCTACTTTTTGGCGTTATATCTGCTTGGTGCCTACTGCTTGGGGCGTTTTTGATCCCAATTTTTTTGGCGTTTTTTTTTTGGTGCCTACTTTTTGACGCTTATTTCCGTTACCTGGCTAGTGCTTGTGCATACTATAAAGTGCTATCCATACGGTTTGTGTCCAGCGTTTACCTACACCGGTCGACGGTCGATTTGTATCCTCTGCAAAGGGTGTGAATTTATTTAGATATACATATATCCTTTCTCTCTCTCTCTCATTCTCTCTCGGGTCTCTCCCTCTTTCTTTGAAAGTTTCACTTCTGTTATGTGTACTACGCTACACGCACTTTTTTATAATATTTTTCATAGTATTCTAATTGAAGGCATTACTACTGGCTTTATTAATAGACGTTGGCCTCAATACGACAAACTCATAGCGGTGGCCACCGATTACTGGATGCTCGGAGCTCATGCGGAAAAACTTGGACTGTTTAAAACTTCATTCGCAAATGTCCGAGTTTAGTTTCTTTAGTGTGCATTTCGGAGATATCCTGCGGCATTATGGTATCAAAACGGCACTCTAGTGCTACTTCTACTGTATCCGTGGTAGTCTTGCCATCTAACCTACGTTTCGCGGATAATACAGCTGTGTAATGCACAAATCCATCAAAATAATAAGCTCTTCTCAATAAAAGCGACACGTTCAAATAATCGCCGAGCTAAGACCTAATAAATGTATCAAAATATATTAAGCTCTACCACACTGATATTCTGTAACAAATCTTATTCGCTATCAAACTCAAATAAACAGGCTCGTACACGAGCTCGCTCAGAAGCTCAGGTAACACTCCCCCAACCATCGGTTCCCCCACTATTCTTAAGATAAGCAAAGACCACCTTGCCAATTTCGTGTTTCCCCGGTATGGCAGCTATTAAAAGATGCATTGAAATATGTGAACCAATAATCACAGAGATTATAATTTGTTCTGATTGAAAACTTCTGGGTAGTTACTGAACAGAATTTGGCTTTAAATGACTCGGACAAGTTCTTCATAAATGTTTAAGGAACTGAGGGTCATTCTCGCCATCAAATAAATATTGTTGTAGAAAAATGTAAAAACCCCTGTTGAGAATCGTGAACTTGTGCGGGAAGTATAAAATATATTTCACAAAAATAAATTAGTTAGAGGATATGTAGGTTAAATAAGGTAGAAATGGTTGTCCATTGAGAGGGCACATCTGAACGAAAATCAAAAATGTGTCCTTTGGCTGAGAAAAAAGAAAGGAGGAAGGAGGAGGATGAGGATGAGGGGAGATGTATATTTGATGAAAGCACCCGAACAATGACTGATTTGCGGTGGAGTTAGCCACTTCATAGAACTGAGGAAGCTCGTAAGGTTTTTAATATCAAGGCCAGCTTTATTAGCAGGCGTAGTAAAGAAACGAGAGCTAAGATGCCTTAATCTTAGCTCCGCGAAGGCAGATCATCTAAGAAGAAGGTACTAAGATGATTCCACCTCATCCTGCTTACAACTAACGCAAACGCAAAAACTACACCAAGTAATGGTCTCGCAGCATGTATACCTCGCGGCCAATGACCTGTAAATTCACCCATGAAATGATGAAATGCAGCAAACTACAAGTCCGTCAAAGTCCGCTAGCATTATGCGTCATTGGCTGTATGTCAGTATATGTACCTGCTCCCGCATTTATTAAAAATTATATCAATCTATTTTTCCTGCTAAGGGAACCATTTTTATTTTATCTTAAGCATCAATGAGCGATTTGCAACATTAAATTCTACAATCTCCCCTATTTACTATGAGCACATCAGCAAACGCGCCCTCACACACACACACTCATACAACCTCATTTCCCAACACATTTGTGAGCTTATCAAATTTCCCAATCGATACGCTATTTCTGCCATCCTTCCAACGGAGCAAAGCCCTTGTTGTACACCAAAATAGTGAACAGGTAAATAAATAGAAATGTTGCTACAAATAATTTGCTGTTAGTGATTTTCCACTCCACTAGCTGCGCTATGTTATCAGGCTAATCTTATTGTCAAAGTAGAGCCAAGCCCAGCATATTTGGGGCGAACAAATTCAATTTTGAAATATAATAACAGCAAGATAACGGTGGATGTGCCAGGAGCATAAGAATAGAGGGACTAGGAGGAAGTAAATGAGAGAAATGGTAGTTGGGGGAAGTTGGGGGAAGTTGGTGACAAAAAAAAAACAAATAAAGCAAAACAAAAGTGATAAAACAACAAGCATAAAAATAATCCGGCCACACTGATATCAAAAAGAAAAAGTTGTAAAAGAACATCAGCAACAATAGCAACTTGAAATAACGCATCATATCTGTGGTAATTTGCTGCTCGCTGCGGAAAAGTAGCGCAAAAACGCTTCAAATTTAGAACGAATCACTGCTCAAGTATCTTTTGAACGAAGACCGCAGTGATTGCGGGAAATAAGATATCACAATAGCAAAATAACACAAAAATTAGACCACTGTAAAGCGAAGTGAAGTCACCGCTTGTTTTGTGCCACTCACCGACTGGCTAACCCAACTTCCCATCAACGCCCTGCCACATTTCTAAGCAGTCACCGAAACGCCCCAAAGAAGCAGCGGGCGGATACCAGCTCACCTAGCTGATGACTGTTCGTCACATTTTGATGTTTCCACCTATCGCGCGACCCTCCTTCTCTCCTTGTTTCCTTCCTTCCTGCCTTCGTACGCATCTATCTACCTTACTTTGCTGCTCCTTACTTCCGCTGAAGTCAACAATTTCGCTGATGACTTTCCGTTTTCAATTTTCAAAATCACGTACAAGCCACCATGGCTGAGTTTGAAGTGGCGCCACAGATTTATTGCGTTTACCGCGTTCATTGTTTGTTTGTTGTTATTGCCGATGAAGGACGCACGCGTGTTGTGTATAATGTAACATTTTCGATTTTTTTCCATAACAAACCCCAAATGACGAATGCACGCCGCTATCAACCCAAACACTTTACATAACTCAATCAAAACAAACACTTTTACGAAACGTGCGCTGCGTTTGACGCATTTCAAATATTTGGGTAACTGTTTTTATGTTTTTATTTTCAATAGCAAACAGCCTTTATATTTTACGCTGCTCCTCAACCTTTAGCAACTCTTTTTACGTTTTCTTCTCTTTCCGCCTTGCAGTTTGCACAGCTGGCCCGCATGAGAAACGCCTACTGCACGCCCTGCTCGACAACTACAACAGTTTGGAGCGCCCCGTTGTGAATGAATCCGATCCACTACAGCTGAGCTTTGGGCTGACGCTAATGCAAATCATTGATGTGGTAAGTGTTGTTTGTCTTTCCTTTCACTCACACATTCGCGCATAAGTATGTGTTGCCCCTATTCTGCACATTCAATCTTACTCAGGCATAAAGCTTCTCGTAAAATAAATGCGCAAATTACATTTTAATACGCCCTGAGGTATGCAACAGTAAAAGCATTAAATTAGCAAACAAAGGCAATCAAACGAGTGTAAGGGTATAAAAAATACTATTTGTCTTTCAATCGTGCATGCGAAAAAAATACTCACTGTTGAGGCATACCAGGGTGTGCCAATAGCTTACGCTGCAAACCACGACAAAAGTAGCAGCTTTGAAATACATCCCGAGGCGGAAAAGTAAATAAAGTGGGAACTAAAATTAATCAGCTAATATCAGAGTTTGTTTGTGTCAAAGACTAATTTGCAGAGATTATACCACAGAGAGCGGCCGTAGCCGAATGGGTTGGTGCGTGACTACCGTTTAGAAGTGCCTAGATTCGAATCTCTGTGCATGAAACACCAAAATGATAGAAAAAGTTGTTTCCAACAGCTTTTCATAAAAATAAAACATTTTCCATTCGGAGCCGGCTTAAAACTACAGGTCCCTCTATTTGTGGTACAACATAAAGACGCACATCTGAAATAAGATCAGGATCTCGTCCAAAGTTCAGTAAAAGGTGTAAGCGCCAATTATGATAATAATACCATTTTTAAACTGTTCACAAAATGGGTCGCCTAGTGCGAAACAAATCGGAAGACTTTACTGAAATTAACTTTAGACTCAGTGCAACCAGGCCAACAAGGCTTTCAAGGCCCATTATAGCCAAATTCATCAAGAGACTACTGGCGGAATACTCAACTAACCGTCTGCAAGATAATCTAGTTTTAAATATCCTCCAAAAGGCGAAAATTCTACATGACCGTCTACGATAAAAACTTTGCTTAGTGAATTAATACTTTACACAATACCCAACCAAAGTAGGATTTGTTCATCGTCGGCTCAACAATGATTTTTCCTTTATTAGAAGGCATGAGGCTATTAAAAAGGAAAGTGCCCTATATTAGTAGCGAAATACGTATTCACCAAAAACCAGCGACCGTCAGTATCTACGACTAGTGGCATTTCACACAAGACAGTGACAAAGAAGATGTCCGACAGATGCTTCCCCCTCCTCATTCTTGCAGCTTCTGCATCAGTCAAAAAGAGGTACAAAGGCCTGTGTTCAAAACAACTAACATAGAGGCGTTTTTTCTTGGCCTATTAAGTAACACCTTTGAGCGCCTAATGTCTGGCCAAATTCTTTTCATAGCGTAACATGTCCGACTATCAACCCATTTCGTGTTGGCTCAAGTGATAATACTCTCTCCCGCTAATTCGCTATGCCTTGGCACCCATATGGAATGGATGCGGAAATGTTTTGTCGTCTCATTAAGAAATGTCCGGCATTTACGCGCAATGATGGAATTAGTGACAATTCCACGAAGAGATTTAATCGCCGCTTGGCTATCGGAGTAAATATAGATTTCTCTGAAGATAATCACATTTTTGCCTAACCAGACAACTACCTCATTAATGGCTAGAATTTCAGCCTGAAATACGCTACAGTGATTAGGAAGACGAGCCGAAACGCTTACGTCTGGCTTCTTACAGCAGACACCAAAACCAACTTTATCGCCAAA